>JADDOH010003867.1:0-17962 GCA_016648135.1 Agrypnia vestita
TCCAATCCTAGATGCTATAAATGTGGGGCCTCCCACCTTGGCGAGGAATGTGGTACATTAGACGGAGATATTAAGTGCATAAACTGCTCCGGTGGACACGCTGCTATCAGTTCTGTTTGCCCCGAAATCACGCGCCAAAAAAATATCAAAAATATAATGATGGAACGAAATCTGTCCTTCCAAGAGGCATGTAAAATTCTTCCCCCATCTAACAGATCATACGCTCGGGTCGCATCTTCGCCTAGTACACAAACATCTCCTCAAAACACGTCACTTCATTCGTCTGGTAATCCCCCCCATCCCTTCAGACAAACAGTCTACACTTACAAAGTTCAGAAAGCTCCAGTACTCTCTGCCCCCAGTGTCCCGGCTAAACAAAACTTGGCGTGGTTCCCCAATGAACAGTCTCCTCAACCGATTACTGGTTGTGGACTGCAGAATCCTTCCTCCTCCCTGAATCAAATAGATCTTTCCCAAATTATTAATATTCTTCTTAACTTTGTACTCTCGTCATTAGGAAATAGTAATAACCTACCGCCCAACGTTGTTCAATCGCTTTCTCTTATCTCCCAATTTGTGTGTGCTAATGACTCAAAAGACTCTGAGAGTACTCCAGTGGAATAGCCGAAGTGCTGTTTCCAATAGAGATGATATACTCTCACTTACTAATACATACAATCCTTCCGTTTTGGCTATCTCTGAGACCTGGCTAATACCTGGCTCTGTTTTTAGAGTGCGGGGCTATGTTGGTCTCCGTGATGACAGGGCGGATGGTAAGGGCGGTACAGCCCTTTTAATTGATAGTACAATCCCCTTCTCCCAAATCCACTTCCCATCATCTTCGGCGCAGTTTAACATTGTTGGAGCAAAAATAAATGATACAACTATCATCTCTATCTACATACCACGTCCCTCTGCTGGAATCATTAATTCAGTCAAATCCCTCCTCCAAAATATCCCTTCCCCTTTCATGTTATTGGGCGACTTTAACTGCCATCACACAGCCTGGGGCTCTGACTACTGTAACCTTCCCGGGAGGCTCCTTGTTAATATGATGGATGAATTAGATCTTTGCTTCCTGAACGATGGTAGTCCTACCCGTATACCAAGTCCCTCCCAGAACTGTAGTGTTGTCGACCTCTCTATTTGTTCTTCCTCCCTTGCTTCCACTACCCAATGGTCTCTGGATCCCGACCCCTATCACAGTGACCATTACCCTATTATTATAGACTTTGGGAATATTAAAATAACCCCCCCACAGTCTATTTCGACGCATAAGTATAATATAGGTAAAGCAAAATGGGCCTCGTACTCGCACACGCTCGATACAAAGATGGCCTCTCTTCCCGAGCCATCCTTTGAGAATATACTGCAGTGCTATGAGCTTTTTGTCTCATCAATTCTTAGTTCTGCGGATGAAAATATTCCTCACAAATCTCCAACTGTTCGACACCTCCCTCCCCCTCCTTGGTGGGACTCTGAATGTACATTGGCGATCATAGAAAGGAAAAAAACTAAGAAAATCTATGACAGAGATAAGAATTTGAGTAACTTTCTTTCATTTAAAAACTCTCGTGCAAGGACCAAACGTATTCTCAAAGAGAAAAAAACGCAAGGGTTGGGCATCATTTTGTGATTCCCTCTCCCCTGATTCATGTATTAGCGATGTTTGGATTAAGGTTCGCCAATTTAGGAACTCTTACAAACCTCAATCCCCTCGCCCTCGATCCGCCGACTGGGCAGAGGAATTTATAGATAAATTGGCACCCCCCTCTGCACCTCACTGGGATTCTATTCCGTCCTTATATATGTTCCCGGAATCGGTGTCTAATCTAGACGCTCCATTTTCTCTTCGCGAACTCTCTTTGGTCTTAGAGCAAGTGAAAGATTCGGCCCCCGGAATGGATGGTATTCCCTATTGTCTTGTGGTGAATTCCCCTAAGTCTGCATTACTTTACTATCTGTCCCTCATTAATTTAATATTTGATTCCGGCAACATTCCTGAGGCGTGGAAAACTCAGGCAATTATTCCTATTCTCAAACCCAGTAAAGACCCCGGACTAGCCTCTTCATATCGCCCTATAGCCCTGTCCTCGACACTTGTAAAAATCATGGAACATTTGATAAAAGCCAGGCTAGAACACTTCTTGGAATCCAACGATTTGCTAGCTAAGTCACAGTTTGGCTTCAGGAGGGGTAGAAGCACACTGGATAGCCTCAGTATTTTCTCAACGGATATCCATCTAGCCCTTTCAAGGGACAACTGCCTAGTAGCAACTTTTCTAGACATAGCTGGCGCATATGACAACGTTATTATTGACACTCTCTGTAGGAAGTTAGCATCTATGGGTGTTCCAGCAAAGATGTGTTCATTCATTAGAAATCTACTGAACGAAAGAAAACTGATTCTTAGAGATCACACCGGGGTTAATCGATCAAGGGTATCTTGGCGAGGCCTCCCCCAGGGATCAGTTTTAAGTCCACTGCTTTACAGTGTCTATACAGCTAACCTAGAAATACAAGTTTCAGGATTTGTTCGTATCCTCCAATACGCTGACGATATACTCCTCTACGTTGCGGATAAGTTTAGCAAGACTGCTGAACTTTATATGAATAACGCTCTGAAATCCCTTGCGAAGTGGTTGGATGGGCATGGCCTTGATCTTGCCGCCTCCAAAAGTCACACTATGGTGTTTTCCCGTAGGAGACAGACGCCAGCGCTTAACATAATCTATAAAGGAGTTAAATTAGATATGAAGAACTCGGCAAAATTTCTGGGACTTACTTTTGATAATAAATGCTCCTGGAAAGCCCACACAGACATTGTATTAGCTAAATGTGAAAAATCGATAAATATACTTCGCTCAGTTTCTGGTATATGGTGGGGAGCGCATCCAAAAACTCTCAAAGTTATGTTTAATGCTCTAGTCAAATCTCATCTTGATTATGCTTCATTTCTTTTAGAACCATTGCCTAGATCCAGCTCCTCGAAGTTGGACATGATCCAAAATAAGGCTTTGAGATGCATTATTGGGGCTATGAGGTCAAGTCCTATTAACTCACTACAAGTCGAGTGCTCTGAACCCCCTCTTCACATTCACAGACAACTTCTGGCGGATCGGTTCCTTTTGAAAGCTGCCAGGATCATCTCACCCAATTCTCTCCAAGCTGAAACTTCTTACAGAATATGTAAACTCCAAACCTTTTTGGAAAGTAAAAAAACATCCGCTATTAGTAAATAGTTTCAAACTGATTTCATCCCAGCATTCCACGTATGCGAATAAAAAATATTTTCCTATTTACTCTTTTCCTTTCGATATTATCATACGTCCTCCAAACATTGTGCAGTTAGGTCTTATAAAATCAGATATAAATAATAGTCGGCGGTTTAAGGCCATAATAGACGATAAGTGGCCAGATTGGCTCTTAATATTTACAGATGGTTCTAAAGGAGAGGTAGGAAAGTCGGTTGGCGCCGCATTTTATTGCCCCAGGAATCAAACGTCCCAAATGTTCAAACTCCCTTGGGAGACATCCATTTTCACCGCCGAATGTCTCGCAATTCGAGAAGCTGTGAAATATGTTGAAACCAGTGGAGCGTTAAAAGCGATGATTCTCTCAGATTCCCTTAGTGCTATACAAAAGATTCGGGGGAATCCGAAAATCCTTTTGAACGATAAAATTAACCTTGAAATCCGGGACTCCATATCAAAGCTGAAAGAACGCGGAATTGAAGTAGTCATTTCGTGGATACCGAGTCATACGGGCATCGAAGGAAATGAGATGGCGGATGAATGTGCAAAAAAGGCTATTTCCTGTGGAGATTCCTCGTATCACCAAGTGGTACTGGAGGATCTTCGACCGTTGCTAAAAGACAAAATGATGTTTGAATGGGAAAAACACTGGCGGAGGGCCAGTAAAACGAAAGGCAAATTTTACGCGTCGATACAGATTACTCTGCCAGCAAAACCTTGGTTTTGGGATTCTCACCTTAAACGGAAAGAGATTTCAACCATTTGCCGAATGAGAATTGGTCACATGTGTACCCCTGTGTATTTAAAAAAAAATAAGATAAAAGATTCATCTCTATGCGAATGTGGGTTGGAGGAAGGAAATATAGACCATATTTTCTTTGATTGTAAGCTTGCAAGTCTGAAGCCAATCTATCCTACTCTGGACAAACTCCAAATTCCTCTCCCAATTAATATGTCTTCCCTTCTATCTATATCGACACCTCAGGTGTATAGAATCTTAGGAGCTTATATTAAGGCCAATAACATTAAAATTTGAGTCCACCCATTTTCTAACCATTTGATTCATCACTAATAGCCCTGCCACTACTTAAGATTCTGGATACGTATTATTACTTCCCTCGGTTTCCGAAAATCTCAACGCTCACACGACGGCACTTGGTCAAGCAATACTATCTGGTACAACCCGTCGAAATAATGTAAACATTGCACCTACCGACTTTTGCTAAAAATACTAACTGTCACCAACTGTCTCTGGCGAGAACACTGGCAACGGTGGAAAGCCAAGAAAAGAAGAAGAAGAAGAAAAATATAGTGCAGACATAAATCTTGACACGACACTGACTGTACAATCTCATCAGAAATATCTGCTTAGTCTAATAATATATACAAACAAATATCAGTTACCTGTCTTATTACTAATTTTTTTGTACATAAATTCACATAAATAGCCTCAAAGTGTTTATCGTTAGGTAATGTTTTTCGTAATTTCTTCTCTGTATTTATTGATTGATAAATCTTATATCTTTTTTTTTTTTTTTTAAAAATATATATATCTTAAAAATTGATAAAACCGTATTTTTTTTACGCTTCAACAGGCCAGGAGGCCCAATTACAGAAGCGAAATACATCACAAAACACCCAGGCTTGAATAAATCACATTGATTAAATTGTGACCTCACCGGGAATCGAACCCGGAACCCTCGGTGTGGGAAGCCAGTGTCATACCCACTGCGCTACGAGGGCCGCCTCTGAACACTATTGGGTCTTAAATTTACACTTTTTTGTTTACACATTCTAAAAATTAGAAGAAACATTATTGATATCCTTGATAAAATTAAATTTATTTAACTTTTCAAACATATGTTATATTAAAATAACTCCACATAAATATGTGCATATTAGAACTAACCTTTCAATAATGATGCAAAATTATTTGAGAATTAATAATTTTTCGACTTTTATTTATTTGGAAATCAAAATTGGCAAAACTATTTACTTTGTCTCATGCTATATCATCCATCCATCCGCATCCCACCAAAATAACTAACGTAATTTTTTTTTGTAATAACCCGGTGTCACGCTGGTTCCAATATGTTTGACTTATTACGAAACGATTGCTACAAGCTTGTTAATTTTAAGTTTTAACTATGAAAGGTCAAATTAATCACTCTTAAATATAATTTCTTAGTAAATAAGTCGCGCTTTGTTATAAAATTTCTTTTGTACTTGAAAACCAAAATTTAAAAATAAGAATAAAAAGTCTTATAAAAAATATATTTTGACACTCTTTTGCTGTGACCCAACCCCCTTTCCTAATGAACTGGTTTAGTTAATCTTTGTAAATTTTTGTACTCTGTGCGTAATCACACGATTTCTCATGTTAGCAGTGTTATATGGTTGAAAATAATCAAATTATTATAATATTTAAAACATTCCTATTAATCTTGGTACCTTCTCCTTCAATTTCAACATGCAATATTTAACGGGTTGGAAGTTGATGAACAGAATCAGATCAGCAATTCAGAAAAGAAGTCTTCTGAATTGCTGATCTTTTCGTGTTCAAAACTTCATCTGTCAGTCCATTAATAAGTTTATTAAAAAAAATTATACTGATTTTCTTAAAACCCTTGTCAAAGAATAGCTAGTCAAAGATATAAATAATTATGATGTTATTGTAAATTAAACATTGAATATTTTCCTTAGCGTTATGAATCTTACAAACACCACTGGAGTGATACGCGGCTTCCTGTAGTTCTGGAAGTCACTCCATGTTCATTAGACCAGCTGGACCCTGTCACCAATACCCCCTTCGCAAGTTATTGTTATAGTGAGATTGAAGGGATAATCGGGGTCCAGGATTATCCCGGAGGCTTCGTTATCGCTTGCGGAGGATTTAGTCGGTTACATCTGTTCGCTTCAACCAACCACAACGAAATTAGGACCAAGATACTTGAAGCTGCGTCAAACACTCTGGGTATCACAATAAAAGTACTACCGGCTGCGATCACGCTGGAGGATTTTCAAATCCAACGTTTTGGAAAATACAGGTAATCATTTAATTTAATTTGTAGGTCTTTATGGATTAATGTTTGTGAGATAGTTAATATTATGTAAATCAAGTATAGTAGAACCTCGTTATTTTGAAATTCAAGGAACCCCAAAAAAAACTTTTTGAATTATGCGGAACCCTGTTAATTTGAAATTCAAAGTACAAAAAAAATCGATATGGTTGTGAAATTCGCCAAAAATCGTAAAACTCTTGAAAAAAGCCATTAACTCGTTCAATGCCCAAGTCGTGCATTCAATAGGCGTTCCGTAGTGTACAGGTTAATTTTGTGAAAAACATCTTTATTTTTTACATATTTCAAGAAATCTTTTTGAAGATTATTATGTTTATTATATATATATATTTTTTATATTTATTTATTATGCTAGTACAAAGATTACGACATTTCTAAAACTAATGTACTCGATATTGGTATGTTTGCTGTTCTTACTTGCGAAAAAAATCTAAATATTATTTTCTATTTCGTCGTGTTTGGATGGCTGTAATCGAAAATGTTTAGAGTTATCTTTAAATTTATGGGAGGCTTCTTCAATCTTTACTGGATTTTAACATTCAATTCTGCCTTTTTTATCAACCAATAAACAAAGAGTACAGATATTAGAAATACGACCATCCACAAACACGTCAAACAATAAGATATATCATTAATAGCTTCATACAAATAAAATGAAACATTTTAACAACAAAAACACAACAGAAGAGGAATTTAAGAATTTTTAAGTGAAAAACCATTTTAAATGTGTAAAGTACGAGGAATTAGCACAATTTAAAACCATCCACGCATATCTAGGCAGCCAACTAAAGAAAGCAGGCCCAGGTTTCCCCAATTTGGGGGATTGCGACAAAATATGTATAGATATTGTGGATTACACAAGGTACCACGAAATACATAAAGGAAACCCTACACGAGTGCATGCAATTATAAAGCCCCGTGCGTTATTAATTTTTTATAACTTGTTAAAAAAAAAATTAATTATGTGACTTAAAACGTATTAATCTACTATGAAATTAAACATTTTGGGATTCATAGGTTTTGAAAATTTCAAATAATCGAGGTTCGATTTAATGGGTCTTTACTGTACAATTATTTTAGAGTGCATTGTGCTATTTATATATAAAATGATTTGTGTGGTATTGAAATCAATGTTTCATTGAACACCTAAATTTAAAATTTTGATGATTTTAAAATGAATTTAATTAAATCAACGTTGAAGTTTATTTGCTTATATAATTGAATATTTAAGTTCTATAAATATTCATTCTAAACAATATAACTCTTAATTGTGAAGTGTTGCCATCCAGAAGTTGACCAAAGGAAATAATTCATTATTATATAAAATAAAAATTCTTATATTTTATTTTTATATTCAGTTAATGTATATGTACACTTTTTAGCGGAGACCTTCACCAGACATCGGTGAGCGAGTTTGTTGTGCACAAAGTCAATTCTCTGCGGCATATTGAGCCACCGAGGAGAACTTTGTGCCTGTCCGATACTTGCATCCTCGAAAGGGACCCACAAACTTATTCCGTGTGCTGTCTGAGACCCCTCGCTGACGTGTGGGCTTTGATCAGGGACCCGACAAATCCACAATTATTTTTCATAGAGTATATGAATGGGCAGTTGCGCTGCTATTTGGCTGCTGAGAGGTAACAGTGTGTACAAATATTTTATTAATATTTGTAATAATCTATGTAATATCTGTATATTAAAAATTGGCATGAAATTGGCAAACTGTATGGAAGAATTTTGATAGAAAGAGTAAGGTCGGTGACGAAAGAAAAGGTATGGGACGTGCAAGGGGCTTCAAGTCAAAAGTGATGGTTTTCGCGAAAGAGGAAAGTAAGACAACATATGAAATTCTTGTAGGTAATGAATGTTTGAAACAGGTAGATGAGTTTGTGTACTTGGGAAGTACGTTCGATAGAAGAGGGAATGTCGAGAAATATATCGAAAGGAGAGTGACTGCGGGGAATAGGGTGAATGGTGTTTTGAACGCAATAGTTTTCAATAGAAATATGTCTACCAAGGCAAAACTAGCGGTACATAATGGAATTCTGGTACCAACACTGATGTATGGAAGCGAAGCCTGGAGCTGGCAGAAGAGGAATGAAAGTAGATTGAATGCAGTGGAGATGAGATCCCTCAGACGTATGTGTGGCAAATCAATTTATGATAGAGTAAAGAATGCAGATACTAGGAATAAACGTAAAGCTGATCTTAGCATAATTAATAGAATTAAAAAAGGGTCGCTCAGATGGTTTGGGCATGTTGAGCGAATGAATGAGGAAAGAATGGTAAGAAAGATATATAATGCAAGTGTTGATGGCGCCAGAAAGAGAAGGCGACCGCGGAAGACATGGCATGACCAGATCAACCAGATACTGGAAGATGGTCCCGTTAGAAGCCTCAACAACCGGCGAGCTTGCATGCGAAGATGTATGAATGTGGATGAGGCGAGAGTTGTATGTCAGGACAAAGAGTGTGGCGCTCTATCCTCTCTGCCTACCCCCACGGGGAAATGGCGTGATGGTAAGTAAGTAAGGTATGAAATTGCATGTTTCAAACATAGAATTTTTATACAGGATGTAGTACAAAGCTTGTCCACAATACTTTACAGGTATCATGGTATATTAGAGACAAAGCTATTTTTTATATGGGAAATTAAATATGAAAGTCTTTTTGGGTGTTGATAGGGCTTACAATCTACTGTACTGTACTGGCTTAAGTGATCACTTTACACAATGTAATGTTCACCAATTTCACCCATGATAGACTACCACATCTCTCACGTTTTTGGAAGTTGTATAGGACATATATATGTTTAATTTGCATACCCTGTTTCATATGTGAGTTGTATTATTACTTCCAGCACCTGTGTTTGAAAATTGTCATTCCATAAACCAGTACAGATGTCGCCGTTGGCAATGAGATTTCTATATTTTTGATTGCAGTTTTCAAAGCAATATTCTTTTTACATGTATATAATATTCTTCCAAATTATCAACGTTATGCTAGAATACTCCTGAAAATTATTTAAATTTGCTACTCCTTTTTAGACCAGTTTTTATATATGTATTTTGAGTATGCTCAAATTTTTCATGAACACATAGACTAGACTACCACATCTATCAAATTTTTGGAAGTAAGCCAGCCGTACGATATGTTTTAAGCCCTATGAACACCAAAACGATTTCAATACCTACTTTCCCATATAAAAATGGCTTTGTCTCTATGAGATATCACGTTTAATGATGTCCCCTTGGGTATAAAATCCAGTATTGTGTACTTGAAACATTTGAATATACTCAAAATATTCTGGACTCTAAAGGTATTTTTATGAGATTTTGAAAATATTTTTAATCGCCTTTTTAGGGATGCTCTGCTTGCGAGTTTATTAGACGGAGTAAGGTCATCCGGAAATAGAGATGTCCATGTCAAAATGCAACCAACAACGAGAGGAAAGCGTCTTGGCCCCCTGCATGTCCCCGTTGATGAAGAAACTGAATCTAATAATTTGAGGTTAGTGAGGGATTTGTTGAGTACTTTAAAATAAAACATTTTAGGCCATAAGAGGGATATCAAAGTTTTACTGCATTGTACAATATTCAGATTATGTATTTGAATTAAATTATAGACAATTACATTTTTTTGCTTGTATTGAATACAAAACTGGTAAATATTAAAACTTTTCAAGTAAACTGTCATAATTATACAATTTTTAGCTCGCTTATAATTGTTATGTGATATAGTTCAATATAAAACTACAACTAAAGTGTATTAATTCTTAGTGCGTGTGGGGTAGAAGCCTATTATTGCATGACCAACGTAAATTGGCGTGCGGCGACTTTGGAACTAAAACCCGCCCCGCCCGCACCCGGCGGTAATCCCTCCCCCTGTCATCTCGTGTTTGCACGTGAACTGTGACATCTTGATTTCCAATATTCACTGAATTATTATTTCCAAAACAGTCCGGGGTAGTGCAAGAACAATTGCTCATGAAGTATTAAAGTTTTGCGAAGTTGAAAAAGCAAATAATGGACCAATATTACCGTTTCACAGAACTCTAGACAGAGCGGCCCCCATTACTGGTTTGTTTCTTTAGTGTTGCCCAACCAAATTTCTATTAAAGGCTCCGACACCGGTCACCGCACAATCTGTATATTATTCTGTTTGACAGTGATGCCCTCCCTCGCACGCCAATTTATACTAGTGGCACTCTAATTCTTTTTAAACATATAAATTTAATTTTATTTTAAATTCGATTAACAAGATTCAATGTTGTTTAAAATTTTGGCGTATTTATACTTAGTAATCATACTTAGTAGACAACTTAAAATTACATTATTCAGAAAATATTGATAACGCAAAATTGAAATTGATTGAAAATTTATCATTCATCCATTAAAGAAAAGTAAGAGCAATATATTGTATTGCATTGTTCATTTCATTGCGTGTATTGAAGATTAGTAGTATGTAGTTAGATTAGTATGGATAGAAGTGGATTTGAAGGTACCGCAAAATACACATCAAATTAAAAGGGTTTTACTGTATATATTCACTGTATATTCTACTGTAAATATGTACACACATTCAAATTTAGTTCATGTACGAGTTTGTATTGAAGAGTAGAGTGAATATTGCATGAGAAATCCAATTATCGGCGACCTGAAAGATAGTATCAGATAGATGTTTTCTATTTCTATTTATATCTCGCATTTTGTTATTTAAAATTTTGAGCAATCTGCTCCAGTAATTGAGAGTTTTATTTCTACATTAGGTTTCTGATCACTGCAACAGGCCATTTCCGGCAAGATGCCATTGAAAGATTCAATGCCAACGTAGCATACTCTGGACTGGTCTATTCGGTAAATCAAGATGTGAGTATGTAATATTATTGTTGTTGATGACTTTTATTTTATATCGCATTCCAAATGTAGATTAATATTCCATTGTTTTATTTTTAGCGTTTGTTCTCAGAGAACAAAGAGAAATTGATTGCCCAAGCTTTGCAGAGTTTGGTTCAGAGCCCGGAAAGTGTTAAGGATGCAATTTCGGCTTCAGATTTAGAAGCCCAATTTCATGCTTTAAGAAGACTAGGTGCTAGCAAAGTCGGATTTGCTGCATTCACAACCATGAATGGGTAAGTTTATTGAAATTTAATATATTGAATGTGTATTCTCTATGGATACATTGTGCTCCATTGAAAACTAATAGAAATTTGTCAATTAACAAATTAGACAAAATACATGATCGTTAGGAAGGAAACAAAATGGATGGTGGCGCGCTGTAGACAGAAGTAACAAGGCTGTAAAAAGTAGAGAACTGTACATTGAAGGAACAAGACTGGAAAGAGTAGAGAGCTATACATTGAAGGAACAAGACTGGAAAGAGTAGGCAGCTGTATATTGAAGGAACAAAACTGGAAAGAGTAGAGAGGATGTAGTTTAAATGAAAACTGGGATTATTTAATGAAAATTAAATGTGCCGTGTGAAAAGAATAAATGAGGAGGGGATGGTAAAGAAAATATTTGAGGTAAGTGTTAAGGTTACAGGAACACAGGGCATCTATGAATGAACTGAAACGGTCAATTCAACGGGACATCAGAGGATGCCCCTGTTCGAAGCTTCAATAATTAAAGTGTGCATCAGAATAGTGTGATCTTCTTTCCTCTCTGCTTATCCTTGTGGAATAAGGGTGGGATAGTAAGTAAGCTAGTAAGTTTATTGATACTTATTTAAGTATGTAATGTATAAGTAAATGTTGTACAGAATTAAAAATTTTATTAAATACTTGGTAATCACAAAATAACCTTTTTTTTTTGTATCCATGATCAGTGAAAATAATGCTTGATATTATAGAAAATAAATAAATGTTAACTGTTCGAAGAATATTTTTTCTTCTGTATGAAGGCTTGAACTTTGTGATAACATTATTAAAATAAAACACAAATCACTTTGTTTTCACCACTTTATTAATAGATGTTGTAGAAAAATGCATATTTGTGATTAAAATATGCATTTTGTTTTAAACTTAAGACTAAAATTGGCAAGTGATTTATGAGATACATACATTGGTTTAGTACACAGAAATTAAAACTGTACAGAGATTAACTAAACTCCTTCTTTAGCCCCATCGTATAATTAAAGAAATATTTTTAATGCAGTTGAAATATATCTGTGGGCGAAAGAAACAACCAAATAAATAAAAAATGCTGGTTTTCAGGAGAGCCAAAACAAAATTTTGGAATTTCATTTATTTATGAAATATATCTTACAGCCTTTGTTATTTTTATCTATTTTTTGCATCAGTAGTTTTATTTTTTGCACAAGAATGTTGAACCAAGTTGACTAATGACATTGTTTTTACTCCCTTTCTTTTAACTCGTAGCGTCTGCTTGTCTGATGAAAAAACTTTGGATCAATTTTTAACTCTTTTCCTGTGATCCAATCGAGCCAAAACCTTTGCAAGCAGACTCGTGGCAACGATAAAAATGATCTTACAAATTTTTGTTTAAATTTTTTTAATAAATATGGTATAATTTTGGATTTTTCAAAATTTTAATGATTTTTTCAAATTGGAATCAATACAAATGAGTAATTAACCCGACGCATGTATAGGCACGAAACCTGATTCAATGAGAAAGGGAATATAATAAAAACTTGGTTTTTATGAGTTAGTTTTTTTACTAAAATTTTCAAATAATTAATCATGTCATCCGTCCTTTTTCAAAAAATTAAAAAAAGGTCGCATTTTATTTTATTTTCTGACTAATTTTTCCTTGCTAGGTATATATATCTAAAGAACAACTCTGCTACTCAAAACTAGATTTAATTTACTCATTTGGTTGTTCCTTTGGCCCACAGATATATTCTGGCATAATTAAATTCCCTGGTAAACAAAATAAACATACCTAATACATGTTATTTTTCAAATTTTTAAAAAATTTGTTCCAAACCGATTCAAGTAAAAATGTCTTTTTGTAATAAAGTGTGACTTATTTACTAAGCCATTATACTTTATAAGAGTATTTAGTTTGACCATTTCATAATTTTTAAAATACTTAACAAGCCGTGGAACCAGACCGTTTACCAAGACATTTGCGTTACAAAATACATAGACGCATGTCTATGTATTTTGGTGGTCTGTGGTTTAGTGATATTTTAATTGTTGTAATGTGGTTTTTAGTTTCCGGGAGTCGCTAGGCTCGGCAGTGGTGGCTTCGATGCGCAAGGGAGACGCCGGAGTGGCACACGCCGCGCTCGACGCGCTCTGTGCCCTGCTGCACCCTATGCATGCCGACTACGATCTGAGGCAAGAGCAGCTCAACAAATCTTCGCTGCTGTCGTCTAAGAACTTTTTAGAAGGGCTGCTAGACATGTGGACTCAGCACGTGGTGAGTGGCCCTAAGTTATGACGACCTATTGAGGTGTTTCTGAGATGAATACAAAAAACCTTTCACTACCTAAGGAAATTTCTCTGGAATCTATGAAACCTACATCTTATAGGAATTAAGTTTTTAAAAACAATTATAACCTCAGTTTGTTGTGTGTGCTGCCAAATAGTAGACATTGCTGCTTCTGCTATTTACCTAATTGGATATTGATGTCTTTGCTATGATATTTCAGTCTAAAATCGACATCAAATCTCACTTTAATATGAAGCGGCCATTTTGTCACTAGATTATTGATTGGTTGAAGTGGATATTGCTTTTAATAGTGATTTGGAAACATGATTTTAGAAGGGGTAGAGACATATTTCCTATAAAATTTCGAATTCAGTACATTGAAGTATTTTTTAAAATTTTTTGGATATTACTGCCTTCGCTTTAATGCCATTCATTCATTAAATACTTTGATAAAATATTTAATATAAAATTGTCCAAATAAATTAAGGGTTATTTCATTTACAGAGTGAAAGATCATGATTAACACAATAATTTATACACAACGTTTTATTCCACTTATTTGAGTTATATAAGCCTAAGCGCTTTCGTTGGGCACGACCATCATCTTCAGCCATCATCTTCTAGTTCTAATGTTGCCTCTGAAGTTGATGGTTGTGCCCATCGAAAGTGCTTAGGCTTATGTAACTCAAATAGTGGAATAAAATGTTGTGTATAAATTATTGTGTGATAAAATTGTCCATATCATACAAAATATTTGAAATGCCTTTGTGTGATACTACAACAATTATGTTTGATATGAAATGTTTTTCAGAATCAAGGCAGTGGAGCGTTGGTTGTGGCCGCCATGTTGGATTTTCTGACCTTCTCCTTGTGCGTGCCTTACAGCGAGACAACAGATGGCAAACATTTTGATCAACTTTTGGAGTTGGTAGCTTCCAGAGGCCGATCTGTGTTTAGATTATTTGAGGTTAGATCCATAATAGTATTGTATTTTTATATGGATGCGTGTATATAAATTTTGAATATTGAAATGCCAAAACTAATGTAAGGAAGTGAAGCTTGGTACTTGCAAAATTTATGAAAACAATCTGACTGAAGTTAGACACTGTACCACTCAGACTTTTGTGGGGGAAATCTGTATTATAAATTGGTACAAATGTTACACAACTACCATCATATACTATTACTATTACTGTTACTGTTACTATCGTAATGTGTCATAAACATGTTTAAAATACAGGATCAAATTAGATTTATAAAATAATGTTCACACATAAAATGTGTGAGGTTTGTAAACAGAGTGAGAACTGTATGTTAAGACTGAAGAGCGAAGCATTATACCCCCCCCCCCCCACTCCCAAACCCTCAATGAAATTACATGGTGGTCAGTTAAGATAATAAATAGTGTTTTTCTATTGTACTGTTATTTATACATTTTATTATCAAAAAATGATAAGAATTATTAGTCTGTGTTTTATCTTGTGCCTATCTCATTTTGTTTGGCTTGGTCAATAAAATGGCTCTTAGTAAATGGTGATGAAGGGCGAGAAATTGTTTTATTTACAATTTATCACGCCTGCATAAACGCATGATTATTTTTTTTAGAAGTTCGCTTCAATTAATCGATTCAATGATTTTTTTTCATTTTTATTAATTCAACTCTTAAAATATTTAATCAAGATGACACAACTTGCTCTCAAAGACGAGAATGAACTGAATGACAGGGCGAGGGGTTACTCCCGGGTGCGGGCGGGGCGGGTTTTAGTTCAAAATTCGCCGCACGCCAAGTTACGTTGGGCGAGCAATAAAGTTTCAATATTTCAGACTTATTTTTTGTAAGAAGCTGAACTATCATTACAGTAACTTATATCGATTATGAAAAATTCATTCGCTTCAATACAACTCAAACAAAATGATAAAAACCTTGTAAAAAAATATTTTCAATTTTTGCAAGGTTTTTGTCATTTTATTCGACTTAGTAAAAGCAGCTAGATAATAAATAAACCGTGATAAATTACAGCATCCTTCCATGGCCATTGTGAAGGGCGGTGGTCTCGTGATGCGAGCCCTCATTGAGGAGGGTAGCGCGGAGCTCGGGGCTCGCATGCAGTCCCTCGCCCTTGCCGAAGCGGCCTTGCCTCGTCATCTGCTGTTGGCCCTGTACGGAGGCGCGGCCCGGCCCCAACAGCGCCATCTGTCGAGGCATCTGGTGGGACTGTGGGCCACAGGGCACCCTCCCGCCATGGGACTGCTGCGGAGGATACTGGTGGGTCATTCAAATTACCAAATAATTAAGTAATAGTAAAAATTTTACATACAATTAGAGTACCATAACAAAGGTTGTTTTAAATATCTAAATTTGTGTACAGTAAAACCCCGTTATAATATATTAAAATTTTTAGAACACACAAATCGCAAAATTCCTACCAGACAGAATTACCTCTTTTCCCTTCCAACTTATCATAACAATAATAGGAAATCCTTTTCCATCCCACGCACATGCTCACATTATAATAACCTTTTGAATTCAATAGACATGTTTAATACTAATTTGGCGAGGGCCGCGGCGCATATATCTGATGGAGCGTGACTGTCCCCACAGGCCCGCGACGGCTATGGTCGACGGGAATGTAATTAATGATTTCTCGGCAGCCGCGTATTGAATTTGAAATATGTGATTTTTTCCCAGTAGAGAAACCCCGTGGTGACCTGTTTATCTATTTTCAACTCAAAAACATCATCATAGCTTAAATCAACAATCAAAATAGTAGTTTTTCTGCCGTCAAAATCGTATGGGAAAGTTGTAGATGGCGCCACAAACCGGGTGTTGTACAATCAAAATTTTAATATTCCGTCCTCAAGATCACGCGCAAAGTGCGCGGGATATACGATTAATTTTTTCTATTTTCGATTTATTTGTAACACATTTTGTGATATTTGTCGGTTTTTGATGGGTTATGGTTCAATTGAATACTAACAGTGATTTATTAACAAAAATACATTAATTGTGTTGCGTTTATTTGAAATATGTGTGTGTGTGAAAGTGTATCATGTTTATGTGTTATAAGTGCGATGTTCTGTTGTGTGCCGTGCAACAAAATATACCACACAGAAGAAGAATATTAGGTAGGCATAAAATAATAACAGTAGTGTTATCTCTAATAAACAAATAAAAATAATTAATTATTTTTCATAAAATGTTGTGTTGCCAAACATTATCGGAATTGAAAAAAGATTATTTTTTTACTTAAACGATAAAAAAATCATCACATTTCGACACTTGTGATAAAATAATATGAATGTGTATGTGTTTTTTTAATATACGCATCTTTTCATGTTTTTTTTTGTAAAAATCACAAAAAATTAGAAAATCTTGGGCCTTTTGTACATGTTGATTTGGAATTTTGATGGCAATTAACAGGCTAAATATGAAAAGTATTGTCATATGGTGAGGCAGATACTAGAAAGTCGTCCCCCTCCCTAACCATGTGAACTCTTTTATGTTAATGATAAAGTTAAATTAAGAACAATAACTTTGATATGACCGCGAATCAATCTAGCATAATTCCGCGCGACGCTACGTGTCCTCTGTATATCAATGAAAAATGTGTGTCAAGGGAGGGGAGCGGGAAATTTAAGAACAACACCACGAGTCATTTTAAATATTTACACATTTTATTTTCAATTAAACACAATTCTTATTTAAGACTTATCAACAAGAGAAACTGTCACTAACCCGTAACCTACACGCAAGCAGCTCGAATTCACAAAGTTATCGTGTCCTATCACTCGTTGCACAAAAACACATTTCACTATTCGCGGCCCTCATAGCCCCGGTCGTGATAGCCGCGGGTGGCTTCTTCTACCACGCCGCGTCGCGTGGCCGCGGCCGAGCGCGGGGGGCCCTTTCCAAGCCGCTCGCGCTTGCGCATCCGGTCGCAGGATCCGCGGTCGGCTGGGACATCTAGCCGCGGCTGGATCCGCATCATCGGGAGGATCTGGCCTCCCTCTGGAACCTCTCGCTGTGGGAACCGGTCACCACCAAGGCTCGGTCCTCTTCGCTCCGGGCGTCGCGACAGGCGTCAGAAATATCGCGGCCATGCAAACAGGTGGCGTCTTGAGGCGGGGATTCGCCCCCGTGGAAACGATCGACATACACGCGCCGAGAGATTGGGACGGACAGCCTTGGGCGGGTGCCTGCACCTGAGGTATATTCTCGCTGCCCGGGAAG
>JADDOH010003868.1:0-130854 GCA_016648135.1 Agrypnia vestita
TTTGTTTGAATAAACCACTGATTTCAAATAACCCCACAAAAAGCAATCCACAGTATGAAGTTAAATCATAATTTATATAGGCCATTTAACAATTGAATTTCTAGTAATTATTGATTCACGAAGATTTTCTTCCGATAAGTTGATAGTGGCATTAGCTGTATGTGGCACTATCGTGTTGGAATCACGTGTCGTTCGAATCAAATTCGTCCAGTTTTGGTCACAAGAGATCTGTTTACATTGATCGATATCGCTCAGCATTTGCTGTAGCATCTAGCGTCATTTTAAAAAAAATATGCTAAACCACCAAGCGAAAAACCACATCGTGCGTTGACTTTTTGCGGATGCAAAGGCGTCTCTTAAATCTCCTGTGAATTTCTTTTACACCGGAAATGACTGATTTGCTTTTTGACAAAGCCATATTATCAAAAATGTATTTTATCCGAAAAGATGAGCATTTAGCAAAATTAAAATTAATTTCAAGTTGAGCCCAA
The DNA here is from genome assembly GCA_016648135.1 of Agrypnia vestita. Taxonomy (NCBI): domain Eukaryota; kingdom Metazoa; phylum Arthropoda; class Insecta; order Trichoptera; family Phryganeidae; genus Agrypnia; species Agrypnia vestita. The sequence continues at coordinate 492 of JADDOH010003868.1, forward strand.
TCAGCAAACACGACATCTCCGATGGTCTCATGGCTTCAGTTCTTGGATCAACGTAATCTTATCAGCGTTTAAATAAAAGTCTATTCGTAAAATACTCCAAGTTGTTTTTATTGTTGTTGAAAGGCCCAATTCCTGCAAACGATAAGGAATCCATAAATTTGTTTCTTCTGTAACACAAGCTCTTACAGCAGCAATAGGTATTCTCTCAATTTCTTGCATATTGGTATAGTATCGTCTTATTATAGTATAGTCTTATTGGTACAGTATCGTGAAGAGTGCAATACTTTTCAAATTTGGACGATTCGCCAAATAGAAAGTGCAGTAGGTCTAGTATGTGAACCATATATATGTATTATTTGTTCATATTGATATATATATTATTATAATTGTCTTTACTTAATTTGGGATTCTGTGACAAAGTATAAAATTGTAAAGAGATGAACAAAACCCCCTTTTTATGAGAGGAGATTGGGTCAGAGCAGCTGTTTGTCCTCCTTGCATTTATTTAAGACTTATTTTACTTCAGCTAAAATATTTATTCTCCAATCAAATCCCCTAGTAAATAAAACAACAATACAACAATTATTATAAAAGATACTGTTTTTTAAATTTCATGTGTATGTATGCATCTATATGTAGGTAAATATATATTTGTGCACTATCTATCTGGCTACGTATAAGATCTTTTTTATTATAATAGGTGAAACCCGTTGAATTAAATAAAATAAAATAAATTCATAAAAATAAGTTTGACGAAGTTCACAATTAGTGTCCACAAACTAATGTTTATTTTCTTGAAATTATTGGATAATTATTAAACGCTGTGCAAATGTGTACCCGCTTAACTATGGTGGATTTTAAGAGTATACTAAGTAAAATAAATGTATAAATATCATATAAAAACTAATCTATGACATTTGAAAATAATATTATTCCTTTTTCTATTCCTATAATATCACGAAATTTTATAAAAGAAAATATAAAGTAAGGTCTTAAAAAATAATTGGATTTACTTATCAATAAGAATGATTTATTTATACTGATTAAGTAAGGAATTTATTATTTGGCATTGTTTTTGTTAAATTATTATGATCATTAATTTATATTTTTCCTTTTTCTTTATGTACTTATATAAACTTTTATTACTTTGTTAACATTAAATTTAAATTGTTAACAAAAAATCTATTGACAAGTCGGTCTGTGGGTTTTTCTTTTGTAAAAAAAATATGGATGTATATGATTAATTATTGAAATAAAAAAAAAGAGAAAAATCCTTTGTAAATACGAATGAGTGAAATGGAATGAGTGAAGAGATTTAATGAGCACGTTATATGCTCTTTCTTATACGTTTATTTAAAATATTCACCTTTCATCACGTGTCGTATAAACAATTATAGAATGCCGCATTTTCCGCGAATAATGAGAATGCAGAATAAAAGACAATTTAACAAAAGAGAAAATATATTTCGTAGCGAAGGCGTCGGTGCTATTCGTTGAAAACAAAAATTCCTATTAACCATGACGTAAATCGAATTCATCATCTGGGGACGTTGTCACAAAACACTTGTGTGATATTTATTATCGAAGCTGTTTGATCGTGGTTCTAGGAATAATATTGAGTTATTTGATTAAAGGCATCTTAATTCAATAGAGCATCATAATGACACGTGTGAGTGGAATAATACACGAAACGATTTATCTCATCAGCACATACACGTGTGCTCAGATATGAGATAAGATATGGAGAAAAACTCATGATTGATTGAACGAGAAAAAATCTAGAAATAAAAGACGAGATTTGTGAACACAAACGTTACCTTCAACCATAAATTACTTATAAATATTTTAATTGTAATTGATATAAATTAACTTTGTTTAAACCACTTATTTATTGAAAAAAATCAACATGTTTCGAAGCCAATGGCTTCTTCGTCAGGAAAACAAAGATAATATTTAAAAATCGAAGTATAGATCAAAATATTAAAAAGTTATGTATGGAAAATGATAATATAAAGTACCTAACTAACATGAAAATAAATTTAAAAGATAACTATTTGCAAAAAGGACCTGATTATTTATAATATTCAATTTACTATTTACACTCTTTCTTATTTCCAAAATTTCTAATTTATCAAATTGTGATTCTGTATAATTTGTATGTAAAATTTGTAAACCCTTATTAATATCAAAAGAATGACCCATAGCCAAAATATGGTCAGAAAATTCAGAATAATTATTACTATTTAAACACCTTAAGTGTTCCTTAACTCTAATTTCAAAATTTCTACACGTTTTTCCTATATAAAAATAATCACAATCATTACAAATTAATTTATAAACACCCGATTTTTTTAAAAAATTATCCTTATCTTTATTATTTAATATGTATTTTTTAAATTTATTATTAGTATAAAAAGCTGGTTGAATAACATTTGAAATATTTTAAACTATTGAATTAGAAATTTCATTATTTATAAATATAATTTTCCTCCAATGTTTATCAGAATCAAAAATTGAAGGGTAAAAAAAAGATTTAAAATTTTTTTTCTTGTACTTTTTATTTAACATAATATCAATTAATTTTTTATACTAACCATTATTAAACGCGATCTGTTTAATAATTTTTAATTCAATATTTAATTAAATATTCAACTGTTTAATAATTTTTAAGTAAAAATTATCAACAGATAATGGAATATTAATTAATCTATTTAACATTGAATGAAAAGTTGACAATTTTTGAGAATATGGATGGTTAGAAGAATTGTGTATAACTATATCTGTATATGTATCTTTACGAAATATGTTAAAATCAATTTTATTATTAACAATTGAAATATTCAAATCCAAAAAATTTATGCTTGAATTTTGTATTTCTATGGTAAATTGAATCTTTTTATGTAGTTTATTTAAGAAATTAAGAAAAAATTTTAGTTGTCTTTCAGTACCAGTCCATATACATAAAATGTCATCGACATATCTTTTCCAAAAAAATACATATTTTAATAATAAAGCAGAACTATTAAAAATTCTTTTCTCTAAATTATTTAAAAATATATTAGCCACTAAAGGACTTATACAAGAACCCATTGCTAAACCCTCATTTTGTTTAAAAATAGTATTAATAGTAGTAATAATAGTAGTTAACAAATTGAAAGTAATTTTGATTTAAAACAACGTTAAAAAGTCTATTCAAATCATTAGATAAATCTGTACAAATATTTGAAGAATTTAATAATTCATTAATAATAATTTTATTTTCTTCGATTGGAACACTAGGAAATTGATAAATTAGAAATTTTGGAAATAAGAAAGAGTGTAAATAGTAAATTGAATATTATAAAGGTCCTTTTTGCAAATAATCTTTTAAATTTATTTTCATGTTAATTAGGTACTTTATATTATCATTTTCCATACTTTTTATTTTTAATATTTTGATCAATACTTCGATTTTTAAATATTATTTTTGTTTTCCTGACGAAGAAGCCATTGGCTTCGAAACATGTTGATTTTTTTCAATAAATAAGTGGTTTAAACAAAGTTAATTTATATCAATTATAATTATGTTACCACAAAATAAATTTGCTACATTTGAAGAAGAAGTTATAAATATTTAGTTTTTTACCTTGTTTTTCACTTTTTTGTTTTATTACTTAATTTGTTGATATTTATTATTTTGTAATTATTGATTTTCATACTTTATTTCTCACTTTTTTGGTTTCTTGTTCCTTTTTCTCTCATACTGTTGGTTAGATTAGCGTTTAAGATTTGAAATCATATTGGTATATGAGTCATTATTAATTGAGCTCCAGTTGAACATTTCAAGATGTTCAAGACGTTGTTTTGTTGATTTATTGTAACTGAGAACTCAAGGGCGCTTTACACATAAAAATTATTATGTTACAAAACAACTTACTGCTAGAAAAGAAAAAACTTATTTACTATTACTTATTCACTAGGTGGCATGCAAGAAACGGAATTAAAATTCAGTACTATTATAGTTGGGAGTGCCTGAAAGAATTAGGTGTTTTCGCGGAGTGCACAATAAAGTGGAAAACATTAGCTAGCGTTGTTGTGGTCAGATTCTATAGGTTTTTATAGGATTGTCTAAATAAATGCGGCTGAAGAGAAAGATGAAGACGATATGTACAGTTCAAAATTGCCCCAACTTGCGACATCGCGCTACGGGCCAACTTTTCGAGCGATAATGTTCAATCCCATTATGGAGGGTTTTAATTTTGGGCGGGAGCGCCGCGGTTATTGAGAGGAAATTATGTTTTAAGGTTAGACCCTGTCGGACGTGACTCCAGCCGCGCGCGGCTTGTTAGAGTCACGGAGGGAAAAATTTAAGCCGGAAAATTCGATACTCGGTAATTCAGTTCGGATAATTTCCAGTGCGGATCCGCGCTTCCATGAGTCGTCAACAGATTGTGTATTGCGTTATTTATATTTTATGAATTTTTGAAGTTACTCACCTTAAGGAGTGTTTAGGGTTTTAGGATTCACCGAAATACGCACGCATTATGCAATGGAATATTTTTACAGTGAAGTAAAGACTCGCCAATCAAAATCTAAGTACAGTAGAACCTCGATTATCCGGATCGTCAAAATAAAAAATACGTCTTAAAAATATTTGCGATTTGGCAGCTTCAAAAAGAAAAGCTAGCTTTAAGGCTGGACATTCACTGTAAATGCATAATTCGGCGTTTTTTTAACGAAAATGTGGGTTTTTATTATTCATTTATATCAGAATCTATACTCTAGATTGCATTTTTTAGGGAAATAACTTAGATAGAACCTTTGTTATTATATCATTAATAATTAATAAAATATAAGCATTAATCGACAGACCGCGGCAAAAAAATCGTTTTTAGTGTCCTAGGTGGCATGAATGAATATTTATATGTACGCCTATGTTTTTTTATTTGTATAAAGTATACTTCAGTATCTAGAATACGTACTAAGGAAATTAATAAATATTCAATATTAATAAAGTTATAATGTTTAAAATGTGCAAGAAATTTTTACATTTTTTCTTGATTTTAAAACGATATTTATTTATATAAAGAGATGATTTTAAACAGTATTTTCTGTTTATTCCAGTATTTTGAGGCTTTACTCACTTAATAAAAGTTTTCGATTATCCGGATTTGTCCCTATCCGGACTACCTTCATCCCCAATTAGTCTGGATAATCGAGGTTCTACTGTAGGGCGGTTTTCTGAGTGATGTTAGCTAATAAGATTTTTTTTTAAATTGCATAACAGTTTGTTTAATTTACTATGCAAGTTACGACGTGAAGTGAGTATATGGTGGCGATCTTCTGTTTGATGTTTTCAATGCTATCATTAAATACGTCGACATTGCACACTACGCATTATGGTGTGCCTATTTATTACATCCGTTCTCCATTTTGTGACATGAAATAGCGCGTGACCCCGATTTCGCATATAGTTATTTGGTACAAACAGGGAATATTTCTGTAGCAATTTCTAGCAGTCCGACTGTTAGGCAGTTTAAATGCACTTCTAATTATGTCATGTTTATGCTAGTGCAGACACATGAGAAGAACCATCACTACCAGCTCATATCTGCATCTTCGTTTAGATTAGGTGCATCATTGTTTTCTAGATTTTTTGACCATCTATCTATCTATAAAATTTAAGTATCCGAAAAATGTAAAATCAATGAATAAAATTTGGATAAGAGAGATGGGTCGATCATTTATTGAGACATTCATCTAAATAAAGTGACAATGTAATTATCAAGCCAGGTAACATATTGTATTAGGGTAACCATGATTTCATATCAACTATATTATTGCAGCCTCCCTATCAAAATGCGATGGGTGGAGGGCACGTAGAAAAAGTGAGTGAAGAGAGAATGCCAAAAAAGATTCTTCACACGAAGCCCCAAGATAGATGCAGCGTTGGTAGACCCAAACTCCGATTGCTGAATGGAATGCAGCAAGACGTGAAACTATAAGCATCAGGAATCGAAGAGTCATGTCAGGATAGAGGAAGATGGAGAGGAATGTTGGAGGAGGCCAAGGCCCACAATGGGCTGTGGAGCCACTGATGATGATGATTTTATATGTAAGGCACTTGCATCTAATTAAATCAAAATTGTATACTTTGTCTGTCTCAACACAGAGTTTTTTAATGAGACAGGCATAGTAAAACTACACCTAAAATGAATGTATTTTATGAATAGTATTGAAATAAATTAAAATAAAAGTGCAATTTGCTAAGATTTTTATCGGAGTTCTATAATCTCCTACAACACTCGAAATCGACCGCCATTAGAGCCAGTCAATTTATTTATTTGTATTTTTCATTTATTTAAAGACTTACAAATAAGGAGATGAGGCATTCGTCTCAAAAATGAGTTGTCGGGCAATTGTTTGTCGGGAAATTGGCTGTCGGGCAATTGTTCGGCACTCCTCTTGTCCTCATCCGCTTTCATATTCTTATTATGTATGCTCTATGGTTTGTTGAAACTTTACAGTACAATCTTCTTCTTCTTCTTTGCACTGTCCCTACTCATTGCCTAGGTAGGCTGTTGGGGTTGGTTTCTCTCATTCTAAGGCTGCATCTTCTTTGGTTCTGGGTGTCGCTTTCATTTAGGCCGTTTCTCTGAAGGATTTTGGAGCTTTGAGTCATTCGGCAGTTCTTTGGTCTTTCCCTGGACGACTGTAGATGAAGCTCTATAGACATTGCCTGCTTTACTGTATGGTCTGGTAGTCTTCGTCCTATGTGCCCATATCATCTCAGCTGTCATTCTTCCAGCTTACTGTTTATGTCCGTGACCCCCAGGCTGCCACGAATGCGTGAACTTTCAATCACATCGTTAAAGCTACAGATACACATGCTTATTTAGTGGCACATGAGCATGCGCAGTATCGACCTTCTCTAGGCCTCGCTTATTAGTGGCATGTGTGTACGCACATTGCTAGTAACGAGCATGCCACTTAGCCATGCAACCGCCGGTTGATTTATGAGCACTAATAAATTTAACCACTAATAAATTTATGGCATGCCACTTAGTGGCATGCCATAAATTTATTAGTGGCATGCCACTTAGTGGCATGCCACTAATAAACATGTGTATCTGTACCTTAAGTGTTGCTCTTGCCGACCATCTTAGCATTACAATATAAAATTATGTCAGCAATTCAAATAAAATAACAAAGTTGGTAATGCCTCTCCTTTAGAAGCCTCCAATAATAATGCGTTTATCGTCGGTGTAATATCATTTTACGATCAAGGAATCAAGAAATTCGCATTTTCGCTCGTTATGATTTTCACCCGAGTTATACAAACTTTTTCTTTCATGAATAACTAACAGCCTTCATTACTACAGCACGGTATCACTTCCCGCCCAAATCACGTTTACCCACCGGGGGGGAGTAGGGGGAGGAACTGGGAGGAAGGGGATGAAAATTGAGACAGATTTCAAACAGTTACAGTGCAATAACTGACGAAACTAATTTGTACGACTTTTTTGTACGGCGTGTCATTACTATGTGATTTGTTGGCGGTAAGAATGTTATCGAAAATACAATTTAAAAATCGTAACAGACCTATATTCAAATTATTATAATGTTGTTCTTGTATTTTAATGCGATACATCATACACGAATGCCGCTATTTTTTATTCGACTCGCCTTATTTTGTTTACAGGGTGTTTATAATTTTCGTCCTGTCGATTATATGTGCATGATAAATAATAACTTGCGTACCTGTGAAATTCTCCCCATATGAAGGAATGTAGCAAATGGTGTTCATAATTTTTGGTATTAAAAATGCAAGAAATTCAAAACATTAGCAACTGTCGAGTAAATAATTTAAAACTGGAATTTTAGCAATCGGTGACAAAAATATCGTAAAAATAGACATTCATTTGATATTTTTCGATGAATAATACTTAGCTAAATTATAAACGTCAAAATACTTTTCTTCGCTTTCTTATAATACTTTATAACTTTATATATACTTTATAACTTTATATATACTTTATACTTTCTTAAAATACTTTTATTTCTTTCTTTTCTCTATCATCATCATCATTCTTGGCACTACAACCCTTGGTGGGTCTTGGCCTCCTCAATAATTTTTCTCCACTTATCTGTGCCAGCTCTCTCCAGTTTCGAAGCTCTAAGGCAGATATATCTTTGAAAACGTTGTCACTCCATCTTAATTTTGGCCTTCCTAAGCTCTTTCGCCCTATTGGCCTTGAGTTCAGCAGGGACTTTCTTTTCTCTATATGAAATACTAAATCTAATTATATATTTATATCAATCAGGGTGGTGCAGTGAGAAAAAGAAGCGTTACTTTTATGTAAACATATATTAGGAAAAAAAAACTAAATTAAAAATTTATCTGAAACATTAAAATCTGAATAATATGTTAATTATTGTGATCTAAATACATATTACAAGATTTATCTCTTATTTCGGTTTCTTTTCAAAATATACGTTTAGGAAAAGTTATGCTTCATGTTTTCACCGCACGCCCCTGCTATCAACATTTCAAACAGATCATGTTGAGAAAAAATGAATATTTCATTGTCTTGGAAATACGTCAAAGTTTCAGAGCTACTCGGGAATTTGATGATATTTTGATTATTAAATTTGGAGACAAACAAACAGACAAGTGAAGCTAAATAAACTGTGTATAAATAGGTAGGTTTTAATATTATAAAGAGGAATTATTAAAAATTGAATTGGTACTGGATTTTTGTCACAGGGACATCATTGTCTCACAGAGACGAAATTATATTTTTATGGGAAAGTAGGTATGAAAGTCTTTGGGTATACATAGGGCTTACGACCTATTGTATGTCTGGCTTAGTGATCACTTTACACAGTGTAACGTTCGCCATTTCCACCCCTGATTGAATACCATGTCTACTAAATTTTGGAAGTTGTATATATGTACACAGCGGGCCATGGAAAGGCAGATGCTCGGCGTAAGCCTTCGAGATAAAATCAGAAATGAAGAAATAAGATGCCGAACAAAAATTGCCGATATTATGGACCGTATTGCAAAACTAAAATGGCAGTGGGCTGGACATATGGCTCGACAGGAGGATACTAGATGGGCACCCAGAATCCTACAGTGGAGGCTCTGACAAAAAATAGAAGCGTCGGAAGACCTCCCAAAACTGATGACATAGTCCAGCAAGCAGGAAGAACCTGGATGCGAAGGGGGAGAAACAGAGATGAGTGGAAGAAAATGGAAGAGGCCTACATCCAGCAGTGGAGAGAAACAGGCTAAGGAAAAAGAATTATACATTTAAATTAATTTAATATTAAAATAAATTAAATTAAATTAATTGAAATATATTAAAATTAATTTAATCGAAGCGATGTCTAATGATGCTTTTGTATCCCTATATACTGACTGAAAGTACTCAGCGTACCGTTCTGCTACGTTTGCGGGTCGCTTTCTATTTTACCATCGAGACTCAGGGAAAAGGATGATTGTTTATGAGTTTTTTGGGACCTGACTTGTTTCCAAAAAAATTCAATGTCGTTCTTGATGCCATCCTCAACTTTTTTCAAGTACAATGAATAAGTTCCCAGTAAGTCCCATATCGCAAGAAGACCGCTAAAGGAGAAGACGATGAAAGACACAATGTTAATGTCATCTCAGCTCTGCGGCAGGTAGGTACTCTCCTAATTTACTACCTCGGCGATAGGCCCCCTCTTTTATGAAGACGCCTTTTGATTTGTCCATTTAAAAAGGACAATTGGTTTATGCTACTAATGCGCTACGTGATCCCGCGCGAGAGCCCGACCCTCCACCGTGTCGCCCGGGGCGGAGCGTGTCGGAGCGGGTCTCGAACAATTATCGCTAGGCGTCGCACCGCTAACTAGCGCGCCACTCGCAAATTTGGTTTATTAGTGTGACCGTGCGACGGGGAAACTTTTCGTGGCTGCTTTGACAGCCGCCGCGTGGCGCTAGTGTCGCCCGCGAGCTGCTGTCAAAATATTACGCGTTTTCCGCTGCGTTGTATTTCAAAATTTATTCAATATTTTAAAAATTGTTTTCTGTTTTTCAATTTTTTTTTATTCTCGAAATCCATTTTTACAATTGATAATATGTATGTCAGTAAGCACTATGGAAGTGAAGCCTGGAATTGGCAAAAGAGGAATGAAAGTAGACTGAATGCTATGGTCACTAAGACGCTTGTGTGGAAAATCTTTGGTCGATAGAGTGAGGAATGAACAAATTAGAAGTGAATGCAATGCTGGCTGTAGTGTGGTAGATAGAATAAAGAAAGGAGTGCTGAGATGGTTTGGTCATGTGGAACGTACGAACGAGGAAAGGATGGTTAAGAAAATATATGAGCCGAGTGTTGAAGGCAACAGGAATAGAGGGCGTCCTCGAAAGACCTGGCACGATCAGATACTACAAGTATTTGAGGATGGCCCTGCTAAAAGCCGCAACAACCGTAGAACGTGTATGAGAAGATGTATGAATGTGGCCGAAGCAAAAGTAGTGTGCCAGGATAGAAGAGTGTGGCGTTCAATCCTCTCTGCCTACCCTTGCGGAGAAACGGCGTGATGGTTAGTTAGTTAGTTAGTAAGCATTGAATACAATGGAAAGATTATGGCTAGCCATACATACATTATTGTTTTATTTTTGTATGGCACATAATTAACATCCATTATGGATGTGATTGCAGGGAATAGACTTGAGAAAGTAAATTTTGATTATTTATTTGATTTCTATACAACAAAAACAATAAAACAAAAAAAAACAAAACAAAAAGTAATAAGAAAAAAGTAACCCATAAAAACCAAGTTTTATACATTTCTTTTCTCATTTTCGGATTTCGCGTCTACCATATGCGTTGAAATATCCATACAACTTGTATGAAAAAAACATTACAAATTTGAAAAATCCAAAATTATACTATAATTTTTTTTTTTTTAACAAAAATTTCATAGGTCTTCTTGATAATCGCCACGAGTCTGCTTGCAAAGTTTCAGCTCGATTGGATCACGGGAAAAGGGTTAAAAATCGATCCAAAGTTTTTTCGACGGCAAGCAAGCAAGCAGACGCCACGAGTTAATATAAAGGGAGTAAAAAGTATCATTAACAAAAATGATATAGGTACGTAAAGTTGTTTGTTAATATTTATACATTCATTTTTTTTTAATTTTCAACTTAATACATTCATTCTTCGCCACTCATTTCACCAGGATCTCAAATCTCGTCGACACCGAGATCTCGGGAGATTGAGATCCCGACTTGGTTAAAATTACGTGAGATTGCATTCCCTAGTCCCGAACCACCGACCAGGCGAGAGTCATCACCGCTACACCAACAAGCTACTCAAAATTATGTTTATTATTACGGAAATAAATTTTTTGCTTTAATATAAACACAACGCCTTCAATTTATAATAATACTTCAATTTATAACCTATTGTACAGCAAATATTTTCGAAGCTTTATATTAAATTTCTTCAAAAGATGCAAAATAAATTTGTGGTGACATTATTAATATAATTAACAAGACAAGAATACTAACCGTAACCCGTCAAAAATGACGGTACTTTTACATGTCGGTTCCAAACTATTGTTTGGAACCGACATGTAAAAAATGTAAAATGTTTGTTGTTGTAACTATTTATTTTTAAAAAATCGAAAAAAAAAAATTTTTTAAGATTTTTTTTTTTAAATTACGGACGTTACACCAAGTTACGGGGACAGACAGACAGACGTATGGACGAACGGATAGACAGACAAAATTATTGTAAACAGAAGAAATTATTGTAATTGGGATACGTTTCGGGGCCAATGGTGTTTTCATTAGAATACAACGAATACTAAAAAATTAAAAATCAACGTATAGGCGTTAACAAAAGTACTAAGTACCCAAGTAGTTAAATATGAAAAAAAAAAATTAAATGATATCTATTTGCAAAAAGAACCTGGTTATTTATAATATTTAATTAACTATTAACACTATTTCTTATTTCCAAAATTTCTAATATATTCAACTGTAATACTGCATAATTCAAAGAATGATCAATTTCCTAAAGATGATCAGATTATTCGGAAAAATTATTGCTACTTAAACAGCTTAAGTTTTGTATTTAAGAACACATTCTTATTGTGAAGTTGCAATTTTTCAGAACAAAGTTCTGTGAAATTTAAAACCAAATTAATTAATCAATTAGAAAGACATTCGGCAAAATAAAATCCCGAAAAAATGTTTTGCAGCTAGAGGAGATCCGTGGTTCGAATCCCGGTAGCAGCCAAATATTTTTTCGTGGATTTGATTTTTCTGTACGTCTTTCTAATTGATTAATTAATTTAGCTTAAGTGTTGCTTAATTCTAACATCAAAATGTCTACACGTTTTTTTATATATAAAAATAATTACAATAATTATAAATCAATTATAAACAAACGATTTTTTTTTAAATTAGCATACTAATCTTTATTATTAAATATATACTTTTTAAAATTTATTGTTAGTATAGAAAGTTGGCTGAATAGAATTAGCGTGAACATTCGGTATTATCTATAAAAACATTCGAGTGAAATAAATCTTGTGTATGATTTATACTTTGTCCTTAGATAAAGCCTCTGAAATGTCGAAATATATGACGAAATTACGGAAATTTTAAAGTATAGTATTTCTATTTTTTTTTAATTAGGGATGCGAACACGGAATACGTGTCACATCAATATTCTTACAATTTTCAAACTAAGCTAAACGCTTGTGCTATGAAAATAGGACTAACTCGTTGGTCTGGAGGGAGGTTCAAACCCGCGACCTTTGGATCACGAAGCCTAACCACAAGACCAACAAGCTACTCTATAATACTTGCTTGTGTGTCAATTCTGTTTTATTTGAAATCAGGACACTCAACTATACCGTGGATACTTAATCTCAATGACTGATCCAGTTCACCGAAACATTGATTGATATTTCGACCAGAGAATGTTGTGATAATAATAGCTTGATTCAATTTAGGCCTTAATAATAGTAATAATAATAATTTGATAATTTATATAGCGCCGTTTTCGTGAGTAGGTAGGTACTCATCTCAAGAGGGCTTCACACAAAAAAAATTACCTTACAAAACTTCTTACAGGCTAAAGAGCGTATTTACGATTATTTACTAATACACTAGATGACATGAAAAAAATATGGAATTAAAGGTTAAAACTTGAGAGTGCCAGGAAGAATAAGGTATTTTCGCAGATTGCATACTAAGAGAGGAAAACACTAAGTAGTGTTGTAACGGTCGGATTCTATAGGTTTGGTGATTAAATGATATGTATTTAGATATTTGTGGTTCTATCATTAAGTTATTTTTTTTATATCACCAATAACTTAAGAAATATTAACTGAGTAGGTACAGAAAAATTTTCCTCGCATATGTTTATACAACCATATACCTATTAAACTAGCTGCACCCGCGGTTTCGCACGCGTAGATTTTTAATAACTTTTAGTCATATTTTATAAATTTGTGTGAGAACCTTAACATTTAAATATATATCGTTGCCGATTTTTATACAGAACTTAATGAGTTCTATGACTTCTCTATAGAAAGTATTTAAATGTCTCTAACCGTTAAGGCAGTGTTCGTAAAAAACGCATCTCTCGGCCATTTTTCGTCGACTTTAGTTGTCACATAAAATAGGTCACCACGGAAAGCTCTTTTATTTTAACGAGATAGCCAATGTCTACTCTGATAGTCCATTCCAAATATTGGTAAAGGAATTTTTGAAATCGGATGAGTAGTTTCGGAAATTCCCTCCTACATCCAAACTTACAAACTTTACCTCTTTACATTTTTTATAAATAAATATTTAATGTTGCGCGCAGTAAGTGAAGTAAGGTTAAGCTTTTTTGTAGTAGACAAGCTACATCACCAATACTTTTACTAACTAATATTACAAGTGAGTCGTATATTTCCAGACACCGCTAACTCCAAACCAAAAAAATTTACAGCAGGTCAAGTAATTTATACCTTATTGTGTGAGATATCATTACCTACGCTGTTAGTTTTTCTAGAAAGTTTGTTTACATTTATAACAAACTTTCTAGAAAAACTAACAGTGTTGGTAATGACATTTCACACAATATGGTATAAATTACTTGACCTGCTGTAAAGTTTTTTGGTTTGGAGTTAGCGGTATCTGGAAATATACGACTCAAGTAATATATTTAAAATAAAATATTTAAAAATTTATTCGTTAATATCAAAATTATATTCGGTCTACGTATATCAAAATCTGAAAAAGGGAAACGGAATTACACGAAGGTAAAGCAGATTTTTCATTGGAGGTGATTGATCTAGCGAAAGCTCGAACCTGAAAAATGTTAAAGGAAGAAGTTTCGAGTGAATTTCAACAGAGGCGACGCTGTGTACCGATATACGAAGGGTGCTGGGAATTGATTAAATATTTTTTGAAATATATAAAATACTTTTTCATGGAATTGTTTACTTAAAAAATATTCAAAATTCCTATGATCACTGATTTTTTTAAGCGTTTGATCGATTGAAAGTTATACCTATATAAGAAAAGTACCTTGGTTTTATATTTTCTAACAATCGCACATAGGTACAGCAGAACAATCGACAATATACTTAAATATAGATTAGGTACACATGTTCTTAAAAATAAATTATGGTACAAAAATATTAAGTCAATCATTGATAATTACATTAATTCAAACTTAAATGTTAAATATTATCACATCTAAAAGTAATATTTTTTACGAAACAGAAACAGTAATTGTGGAGTCTGAAATTGACACAAAAATAACGAAAATATACTGAATGCGGTAGCTTATTTATGGGTATATGTGAAATTTTTTGTACAATAGAGTTAAAAACGTTTGGTATTAACGGTTAATGAATAAGAAGTGAATGAAATACGAATATAACGAAGTAATAATTAATATAATCGCTGAGACAGTTTGATCATGTGAAAAGATTGAGTGAGGAGGGGGTAAGAAGAAAAAAGAGAAAAGAGGAGACCAAGTAAACCAAATATTGGAGGATAGCCCTGTTAAATGCTTCACTAACCGAAGAGCATCAATGTTTGAAAGTGGATGAGGTGTGGTGGTATGATAGGACAAAGGAGTCTGGCGTTTTATCCTCCCTGTCTATCCTTGCGAAGAAACTAGTGATAGTTAGTTTGTCAGTTAGTTAGCTAATAAAATTGAAGACCAACGTGAAGAATTATCAAATGCCTATTATGTTCCTAAAATTGTATATTAATTACTATTATCTTATTTATTCATTATTGCTTTGACATATCTAATGTGGCAGTTAATATATTGATTATTCAAATCCCCTCAACAATAAACAAATAATAATAATTTCGAATGTCCGTCCGTAACTTCATATTCAATATCTGATCTCATTTCGTTATTAAAATTAGTATGATTTCAAAATTGTAATTAAATAAAATGTAATTGACTTAAGGCTTTTTCAATAAAATACCTACTCTGAATTAATTTTTTTATAATATTTAGATTTTTTTTTAATATTTCAGTTTAATGAAAATTAAAAATAATAAGTGCATTCATTACTATATCGCATGTCATTGGTAGGTATACATCATTAATCAAAATATATAATTATCTATGTACAAATGTCCTTCACTGACGCTACCAGATGGCATAAATAATAATGAGGCTTAAGAAGCAAAAAAACATAAATCTATATTTAATAATGTCCATCACTAACATTATCAAGACGCTACTCTACCTGATAGCGCTTTTCTTACAGCCGTAACTCTTAAGCCGAAATTTATATTAAACGTAAGTACATTATTTTTGACGATTTATAGCCAGTATTACATAAAAATGCGTATTAATAATTTTTTTAAAATTAAAAATAATTAATTTTTCCACAATGATACAGAAAATAATATAAGGCTTGTCCACATTTGGTAAAAAAGGGTATGTTACTTATCAGTTATTTGGTTGTGTAAATTGAAAATCTAAAGATCATTTCGAGTATGTACAAATTTTTCATGAACACAATAATGGATTTTATCCATGTGGTAGTCTATCTTGGGTAAAATTGGTGAAAGTTACAATAATCACTTAAGCCAGCCGTATGAAAGGACGTAAGCCCTATAAACACCCAAAGAGACTTACATACCTACTTTCCCATATTAAAAAAATGTTTTCGTCCCATGAGACATCTGTAGTATGTAAGTCTACAATTATTGTAAATTATTTATTATATATTTATTGTATTTTTCGGCTTTGGATATTACATTTGGGTAAAGTAAATGTAACCTTATAACTTATTGTTAACACTACATAGTAAACAGTAAAGTGGTAAGAAAATAAATAAAATAAAATGTATTATCATTTTAATCCCTAAGGGGATAGAGAGTGAATTTCTCCTATTTTGCGTTGTTTCGTGACCAATATGTATTTGTACATTTTTTGTTGTCTTCAACCCATATTTATTTATTTAGTATTTGCCATTTGTCAGAACTAAGAATAAAATAAGATTACCATGTAAGAAAAAAGTGTATACACTAAAATATCTAATGTACAGAAGTGTAAAAATGTATGATGAGATACCGGAAAATATTAAGAATATAAATAAGATGAATGATTTTAAAATTAAATGCTATAATTTTTATGAAAATAGGAATGAATTGTAGAGTATGCGATGTATTATATATTGTAATATTTATTATAGATTGTATTATATTATAGGATATGTAAATATAAATATGTAAGTTATTATGGATTGTACATTAATGATGGATTGTAGAATATAAAATACTAGTTAATACATGGGATGTCGTATTAATTAACTAAAGAAATAAATAAAATAAAAAAGTTATCATCTGACACTCGCAGATGCGACCAAGCTATCTGAATTTAAATCTTTTTATGTATTGAAGTAGTTCGGTGATAATAAAATAAGGAATATTGTGAAAATAAATATCAAATAGACAGTGAACGGAAAAATTGGGAAGACACGAGTACTTATACCTATCGCCGGCGTTTCTTCGACATTCTTTCCTCGGCCGCGATAACAAATAGTACCGCGGTACCGACTAGCCTGTAAACTCGCTCAAAAATACCATTTGAGTATTTATTTCTGTTCATCTGTATTTTATTCATTTTGGACTTAATTTGTAAATTTATATTCAACTCATTTCAACTGTTACATGCTCCTTCTCATATTGATTTCTCATTATTTTGCAGCAAACATTGTATTTTATTCAAAGATATTATACTCTCACTTAATATTACTCACCTATGTATCTATCACATGTACTTTTATTCCAATGCTTTCTACCTTTATATTAAGTTGTCACTCATGTATTTTTTCAGTAGTCACTCATGTATTATACACACATCATGTACCTATTCTTTTTTTTGTTTTTTTTTTTAAATAGAAATGCGAACACTGAATCCGTGTTACATCAATATACTTACTATTTTCAAACTTAGCTAAATGCTTGTGCTATGAAAATCAAACAAGACTAACTTGCTGGTCTGGAGTGAGATACGAACCCGCGATCTTTGGATCACGAGGCGAGAGTCCTAACCACAAGACCAACAAGATACTCTTATTCTACTTTTATTCTTCCTTTGTATATAACTAATTTAATTTTCGCCCTATTTACCTTTCATCACATGTATTCTATTGGCTTTCATCTCTGGTAATTCAAATAATAAATTATAACATGTACCTACAATTTTAATTTTCTTTTGTTTTGATTTTCTTTCACCTTGCGTACTCTCTTTTGTTTTGCTGCATTATACGTACCTACATCGTATTTCTTATACCACTGAAATTTATGCTTTTTTGTTTATTTTTTGCATTTTCAGTTTTGTATGATTAACATTGCATTTCATGTATATATGTCATTATAATCTCATCTAATAAATTATAATTTACTCATTCTTGAGACAATGAAGAGGTTTAGTGTGATCGCCTCGCCGCGCCACTTACACTCACGCGTGCGTCAGCGGAGTAGCGAGGATGATCGCTTTAAAATAATGCCAAACTGGGTGGCGAAAGTGCAAGGCAACAGCCCTGGGTATGTAGGGGACTATCTTCACTGTGTACCTGCGTGCCTCACTTACTGTGCTTGCCATTTATAGAATATGGAAGAAGCTGGTAGAACAGTCGGACTTCTCTGCAAATCGGTGACCGCACACCAGAAGTTACTATCCTAAAGACCAACATACTTCGCACCTCCTTGCATTATAAAAATAACATATACTAATTGGTATGGTGTTATACACCACACAACACAACATTATACAGCGACTGTGTCGCTGACTGAATTGTCTTGTTAAATTCAGAGATGGCCCTCGAGGAGGTGCAGGAAAGCCAATATCATCTTGGTTAATGACTAAAGCTCGTGGGAAGAAGGGTTTCAAGAGACGATTGCGGGCGACGACAAAGGCTTCGAAGGTGGTCGATGGAGGCTGTGTGAAGTGGCTGCAGGCTGCAGTGTTCCAGGTAATAGGGTCGATGCTCGCCCGAGACAATATTGTGCCTCTTCACAAAAGCTGTTTTCTATACTTACCAATCTACCTACATTAAATTCCCAACGAATGACTCAAGTAACTAGAAATATCCTTTTAATTGTGTATTCTGATGAAGTTTATCCATATATTTTTTAATGGGGATGCGAACACGGAATACATGTCGCATGAATATTCTTACTATTCTCAAACTAAGCCAAAAGCCTGTGCTATGAAAATAGAACTAACTTTCTGATGTCTTGGAATAGAGCTCGACCGCCAGATTACTAGGCGAGTATCATGACCACTACACCAACAAGCTACTCAGTTTTAACTTTTCAATTTTAACTTATTTTAACGTGAAACTAGTTTGATGACATTTACTGTAAATTTTCACTAGCCTTAACCAAACGAAAAATATTTCACAACAGTTATCCTTGCGCAAAACCTAAATATAAAACATTGAGTAATCTTCTCCAAATTTTGCCTAGTACCCTTTAGGAAAATGCTTAAAATACAGGCGCCCTCCACCTCCCTCTGATCATTCCACTCTTCCGATATAATATGTATTATATTAGACGCCATTCAAATTTCTTTAGTTGCACTCTAGGATCCTGAGGAAGACATAATTATCTTACCCCACTCTTCCCGATATCTCACCTTCCTGCTGCCTGGACTAAATTATGCAAACATAGTTATAATTTAAGACCTGCGCAAAAGAAAAGCACCTGCCCGTTATTCCGTCTAAATATACGAGTATATATTTTTAATTATAACTATCTGAATCCTTGGCAACGCCGGGTGTACCTTTAATATAATTATATTTTTTGGCTTTCATTAAGACTACATTAATATCTTTCTTATCAGAAGCTAGGCATATCACAATTTAATACTCTGTTTCTTCCTGTATGATTGTAAATAAATCGTTTAAAGATATTTAAGCATCAAGCATAAGCAGAAAATGTGGTACATATATTGGAATGGGCATTGGTGAAATTATGTTCACAGCAAGGCTTTCAAATGCATTTTTCTATGATACCTTGAGCGTACTTATATACCAGAAGCCTGTGACGACCTCTTTGTAACCGTTTCCTGTACAGCGCGTTGTCAAAGATCTTTAGTGGAGAATAATGGATGGAGTAATTAGAAGTGTAGTGTCGCTGAATCTGCAAAAGACCTCAAGAATCTCAAGTCTTAAGACTTTGTGTGAAGTTTGCAAAATACGTTCTACGATAGTTTCTAGAAGGCAGTCCAACTTTTGAGGAATACTTTACATTTGTAAGTTAATTATTCTAAAGCTTTAAACCTCGAAAATATTTTTGTCAGCCACATCCTAAATTATTTTTTTTGTATTAGAAGGTACGATGCTGAGTGTTCCCTGTAATTATATATAGATTTGAATCATGGAAACTCATTGAACTCACTGAAGCATTACATAAACTTGCGAGCATTTGATATGTGGACAACATGGTTTCTAAAAATAAGATGGATTTATAGAATCAACTCTAAAATATTTTAGAAACATATATATTAATAATTGATATAAATTAACTTTGTTTAAACCACTTATTTATTGAAAAAAATCAACATGTTTCGAAGCCAATGGCTTCTTCGTCAGGAAAACAAAAATAATATTTAAAAATCGAAGTATAGATCAAAATATTAAAAAGTTATGTATGGAAAATGATAATATAAAGTACCTAATTAACATGAAAATGAATTTAAAAGATAACTATTTGCAAAAAGGACCTGATTATTTATAATATTAACACTAGACCTTTCATCTCTCATTCAAAGTAAAATAAAGAGGAGAACATAGACGACATATGGGTTGAAGAATCTAAGGCGATTAATTGTTCTGGTCGAAGTCTACAGTAAACATGTGTATTTTTTTTCAATCTAGACCTGTATTGATTCATTCTAACAATAAGAACCTAATCTAACCTAAACAAATATTTTTTAATTCGTAGATTTTTTATGTATATCGTTCAGATTGATTAATCTAATTTGTTTTTAATATCTGTAACAGAATCGTGTTTGCAAAAAGTAATTTGCAACAATAAATTACACTTTCATGTTTTTTCACTGCCAAATTATTTCTCTGCCACTGCTCCACCGTGTGAGAACATATTTCAATAGATTGAATACAGTTTAAGTAAATGTATTGCTTAATATACATTCCTTATAATATTAAATAATGTCGTTTTCAATCACAGTAATACACACAAATTCACCGCAAAACGGCCCGCAAGTCGTGTCCACAAAATATTAATAAATCGATGTCTACCGAAGCCAAGAAATTGTGCTTATAAAGGAAAATGTTATTTAATCTCCTATACCCACCTAGGTACACATCTCCCGACTGTCCAGCGTGGCGCTTCTTACACAGGGCCAGCTCTAGGACCTTTGTAGCCCTAATAAAAAATAAAAATGTATTTTAATTATAATTTTATGCCGTTTATAGTAAAATATTGTCATGGAATCGTGGCAGTGGGCAGACGAAATACTTTAAATTAAGAAAATTTTATTAATTAATTTAAATCGCTGGACATGAATTTAACTGGAAACCTATTCTTTAATTCACAATATTTTGCATTAATCATTCGTCTGTGGAACACTTTATATCTGTCTTCCCAGGATATTCACACGTCTGTGGTCGTACTTATTTCCAAATGCCCGTTAGGAACTCTTTTAATTATTATCGCTGGTATTTGGCTAGCCTCACTGAATCACCGCTTACTTTATCTCTATTATAATGGGCCCTTCTGGAGAAAGAGGACAAACTGTACCACTGAGACACTGGTCATCTGCAGATTCGAGCCTCTTCCAAGCAAATGCGAAGCAGTAATTGACATTGATGGTGACTTCACTCCTAATTGATAATTTTCGTTTTCGTTTTTCTTATGTTACAATATAATTTTTAAAATGACGGATGTTTCGACTTATTTATATTTATTTATATTTATAAAAACATGAAATATTTTTGGATAATGAAATAAATACATATATTTTATAGATGTAACTCAAATAAAGAAACCTAAAAACTCCTTGTGTTGCTTTCCAATCCTGTCCAACAGCTCCTTGACGCATCCCAGTTTGGCGTCCAGCAGCCTCCCCACTTCTTCCCTATCTTCTAGACACCTACGTTCCCGTACTTCTAATACTTTTGCGCGTTCATCCTAATCCTTTAGACTCCATAGTTCTTGTTTCCGCTTCCACTCTTCTTTCTCTTTCTGGCGTCTGCGCTCTTCTTCCTCCTTTTCCTCTTGGCGCCTTCGCTCTCGGTCTTTTCCCAGGGTTTTCATATTCGCAACAGTCTATTCTCATTATTGCCATTTCATCCTGTGCCACGATCTTCCAGCCGAGTTCCTTTAAATCTCCTGATTCCCGCTTCTGACACCGGTTGTCACGCGTCGTGGCTAGGGAGGAATGAATGAAAACACTGGAAATTAATTAGCGATTTATCCGATAATTTTCATTTTCGTTTTTTTATGTTACAATATAATTTTTAAAAACGACGGATGCATTGGACGCTAGCTTGATGGTATTGTAGTTAGGACACTTGCATCGTGATCCAAAGGTTGCGGGTTCGAATTTCAGTCTAGACTAGCAAGTAATTCCTATTTTCATAGCACAAGCTGTAAGTTTAGTTTGAAAATAGTAAGAATATTGATGTGACACGTATTCTGTGTTCGCATCTGTATCCAAAAAAAAAATGGCAATTGGGAAATTCAATTTCTCTATTAAAAAAAATTATCTAATGAAATATTTTTGGATAATCAAAAAAATACACGTATTTCACAAATGAAACTATTTTATTATTTTGTGGTTCGGATATTGTTTGCAGAATTACGTCAAATATAGAGCTTGATATTTCAGAACATGTGGTGGGCGATCGCTGTGCCTGGTCCCACCCTGGGGGTGCAGCTCAGCGCCCCTCCGTCTCATAAGATTAAGTAAAGGACAGGAAGAACGGAGAAATAATTCCACTGAATTCAATCAATTTTCTGGGATTTTCATTACTGAGAGATCCTTCCCAACCCTAACATGGATTCCGATGGTTCAAATCTTGTTTTATTCTGCGGTCCATCTCAATTAATTCTGTTACAAATTTTGTATGAATAGATGTTTCGTATAAAACTGATGGGATTAAATTAACATTTATTTATATAATTAATAAAAATTTAGGTACTTAGTTTTCACCATTATTTTGCTGAAAATATCAACGTGTTTCGGGGCCAATAGTCCCTTCATCGGAATACAAGATACACACATCATCATCATCATCTTCATCCCCTTATCCTTGTAGGGTCGGGGGCTCAAAAACTAGACAAGGTGATTACATATTCCTCCATCTTGCGCTGCTTCTATGAGCCAACCGGTCTAGACCCACCGGTCGTCTTCCTTCTGGGGTTGCCAAGAGGATATTTCTTGGTATTCGTTCCTCTGGCATTCTGAGAACATATCCAAGCCACCTCATTTATGATTTTTCTATATGTGGGAGTAGGGACTCCATGCTATAATATACAGAGTTATTTGGAAAACATTTGTAACCTCGCAGGACTATATTCCTGCCTTGATTACGAGTCGTAAGTATTCAAGCAACCATGACCTAATAAATAGACAAGGCGGTATGCGACATCAAAGTTTTCATTTTTTTCCAATATTTTTGACTTATTTTTTGTAAAACGTGGGATTTTCATTACAGTAACTTATATCGAATATGAAAAATTCATTCCATTTAATGCAAGTCAAACAAAATAATAAAAACCTTCGAATTCTAATTGGAAAACATTCCAATTTGAATTTTTGCAGATTATGGCTGCTTGAACATTTTCGACTCATAATCAAGGCAGGAATATATCCCGCGAGGTTATTAATGATTTGTAATGGTTATGTACAAAAAATTAAAATTATTATTATTTATTATAAAATTTAAATTATTAACGTATAGCTAATAAAAATTAAAAATCAAAAATCCAAATATACACAATAATAAAATAAATATATGGGACACGAACAAATAATTAAGTACTAATATGAAAATAACGACAAATTAGTAGTAAAAAGTATATCACCAGAAAATCATTTGGATCTTATTGAAGATGATATTTATTTGATTATCAAATAAACAGACTACATTATTTCTCATCATCACCATCATCACTTTTGGCTCTAAAATTCCTGGTGGATCTTGGCCTCCTCAAGAGTCCTTCTCCACTCATCTCGATCTTGTGCCAGCTCTCTCCAGTTGTGAATCTCCAAGGCAGATATGTCTTTGAGGACATTGTCGCTCCATCTTAATTTTGTCCTTCCAAAGATCCTTTGCTCTAATGGTATTGAATTCAGAAGGGACTTCGGTGCTTATTTTTCAGTCATTCTCTCCACATTACCCAGCCATCGAAATCTTTGCAATTTTATAAATTTTGTGACGCTTAGCTCTTTAAACAAAGTATAGAGCTTATTGTTGTAGCGACTGCGGCAGTATATATTTATAAATAGCTTTACAAAATCATTTTAAGTTTTCAATAAAAATATTTACAATGCTGACGCTTTATTTTATCGGACATTATATATGCCGGTGATATCTGGTGGCTTATATTATTTTGAAAGTTACGTTTGATTGATTGATAAAGAGATTAGGTTGTCAAGATTAATTCAATTATTATTTTTAAATATAATACGTGTCTATGCTATACTCCTAATGCAAAGCCAATCAACGGTCTGATATTAGAACTTTGACGTGAAGAGAGACACTAGTCGGAGAACTTCTGTGGTACGGAGTGAACTAGTGAAAACTAGATTGTATTTTAACTGGTAATACAATAACCATTAATTGAGGTTTGTATCTGTTTGTATCGTTGATTGGTAATCATCGGTACTAAACAGTTAAATATCGTTTCCTTTAATTATTATAATAATATTTAAGATCCGGACATTTTTTCGTAATAATTAATTTAAGTAATAACATAACACATGCAATTTCTGAAATCTAATTTTTGCTACTTAATTATTTTTTCTCTCGTTTTCATTTTATTATAAGGTCCGCCATCCACTGCCACATACAATACACACACACTTACACACCCTCATCAAACAAATTTAACTTATTCTCTCAAAAACATTAATAAGCAGTCGCGCAATAAAAATTGCATGATATTAGGTATAGCACGTAAGATTTGCATGATTTTGATATTGATGATGATTTCTTGTATAATGAAACAATCATTATGTTTTGTATGCATGTACTGTTTACTATCCTTTTAATAAATAAAAAATTATCAGTTACTAATCGTCAATACAATCAGATACAAATCTGTAATAACGCTAACATGTGTAACCGGTTATAATAACGGTTTAACCGTCACTAGCGTAACACGGGCACTGCGAAATACGAGTGTTTATCTGCACAGAATTTCATGGTTGCAGAATTCGTATATCAGAGATTATCTCGAGACTAAAATCTCTTAAAAATTCACTTCCAATGACATGGCTCTTAAGCATAATATGCTATATACCACATATATTATAAATTATTATATGGCGAGCTGCAATCAGCAGAAAGTGGGGAATAATTTTAACAATTTCATTGGGAAAAAGCCTGGGCAGTCGCACAATAAGTCTGGTCGAACGATACAACCAAATGGCCAATAAATTCACGATCCTGGTTGCCCATAAAATAACGGCAGAGACAATAATTTATGCACTGTCTTGACAACACAGCGATGACCACCTATCGTAACTGGATAACTACTGAACAACACAGAAATAGAAGCATATACTTACATATTGTAATGGTATGTTTTCACTTGAATATGAATTTGTATGTATCTAACTAAAAATGTTCTTAGATTTTCACGGCCGTTCAGAATCTTCTGTATATAGTTTTCTGGGATATTCTGCCGTTTATATGTGACCTCTCTGGCCTACATCACATCGGCCAGAGAGGTCACATATACACGGCAGAATATCCCAGAAAACTATACATAGAAGAATGTATCTAACTAGCTCGCTTAAAAAAATGTGCATACTTAGTATTTTTGGGAAATATATTTTTTTTTATATTCATATCGATTAGAGGATTAGACTATAGGTACGTCATTTTTATATGTTTTCGAAATCACCCAGCTATTAGATTTTTCCAGTTTGTTCGAAGTGCCGTTGAACCATGAAGTACTTCATTTCAAATTTCTTCAATTGAAATATATGGATTAGTTTTCGCCATATTTAGCACTATAATACAGTTTTCACTATCCTTAGCTCATCTATGGCAGGTTTCTTTCTGAAGATTAGAATTCTTATTTTGAAGTCTTCTTTATATTCTGTAGATAAAAATATTGTAAATAAATTTTAACAATTTGTATGTATAATTGATTTATAACGAAATTCAATTTTTTAACAGAGTTGATCAAAGCTGTTAGATATACAATATGTCATTTTTTTCTGCACGTTGACAAATGTAAATGTCCCTTTATGCACAGACTCCGATATTGAAATTTGTTTTCTGTAGCGGTCATATTTTAAGATGTCCGAGACTTAATTTGATTTTCCCGCCATCTAGACGATTCCTCCTTTGCCGACCGAGCGATAAATTTAGGATTTACTGCGCGGGGCGGCGATAAAAGTTTATCAAGCCGAACAAACGGGGTATGTTTATCGAAACGAAGGGCATTTTGTATATTGGAACAGGGATTAATTTAATTATTTTATACGTACCGTCCGCAGTGGGCGGGCCGAAGGCGACATCTATTGGATAAAAGAAAAGTGATTGGATTGTAGATTGAGAAGTGGACAAGCAATAGGAGATTGTCGGTTTCTGGAGGACCCATTACCCCTCCCTCTGCGATGGCGCTCGGAAGTTTCACTACAGAGCGCCATCCATTACTTGATCATCATTCACCACAGTTGTGGTCCAGTCTACTGGGCATTTCCCAGTGACGTGCAATGCACACGAGCAGAAAAGCTGTGCGTTACTAAAGATTCTGGGAAATAAAGATAAATAAAATATCTAATCCTAATCATAGGGAAGACCACGTAAAATGCTAGTATTTACTTGTATTTTTTTTTCAATTTCAATTTTATTTTAAATACAACATATATAATTAAAAAAAAAACAGTAAATAAAAAAATCTAAAAGTCCCTTGACAGCAAAAGCATGCAGGTATAAGTGAATATAAAAAAAACAATACAAACTTAATACTTTAGTACAGAAGAACTATACGCAATAAATTTAACACTTAAAATCTTTAAATCAAAGACAAATACATACAATTTCTGAATAATCGGACTATCTCCTATCCAACACAAGTCCTTTGAGTTTATTATTAAAGAGACCTATATTATTTATCTTCTTTATGTCAATAGGAAGTCCATTATAGAGCTCAGCGACTGTACAAAGAAATCCAAATCGTTTTATTTTATTTTGTTAAGATCTTTGAAAGAAAACTTCTTATTTTCTTTTAATAGATCCTTGATCTATATTGACAGGTCAGTCTTGATCTTGTGACGAGGACGTTCAGCTCTCTCTCCATCTCTTTGGTGATCTCTCTCGTGGCCGGCGCCCCTCTGGGATCCCGCGCATCACGGCTCTGGGAAGTCTCGTCTGATCCATTACATGGTCCCTCCAGAAACGCCTTCTCTGCCTGCGCCATGCACCAGAAAACGATACAAATGAATAATAAGTTCTTCAATAGTTAGATTATTTTAAGCGAAGTTAAAGGAAATATCGGTAACAGGATTAACTAAGTTATAATCTACTGCACACCACGAAACTCTAAAAAAGAACTTTTCACCTGGAGAGCTGAGTCTATGGAGTCGTCCAGATAATTGATTAGGAGCCAACGACCGCCAGACTTACTTTATAGTATCAAACCTGAAATATTTTCTCTACATGTACATTATAGTACGTAAGAAATCTTGGATATTATGACATTTGTGTGAGGGTTTTTTTTGGCAGATAATATAGGAACAAAGTAAAACGTAAAAATAACAAATCTGTTATTTTAAATGTTTAACGAATCATTAGGTACTATACACTCACATCAATGATTGCCAGACGTTTTTTTCTGGCCACTTTTTCCGCCAGATGCTTTGAGCTCTATAAATAATTATGTCATTTACGTTACAATAACAAATCTGAATTTTATATATTTTATTCGGGCATATTTTTATACCTGTATTACCTGTTGTCAAGTCTGGCGGTCGCTGACTCTTAGTCAAGGCTGAGTGGGGACTAACTAAATGACGAGCAAAACTTTTGCTACACGTGATGGATGTAAGGTAACACCAGCAAAGGACGAAGGTGATGGTAAGGATATTTATTTAAAAAATGTGTCCTAGTGGTTTATTTAACTCAAGACAGAGCATTGTGGTTCGCTGGAAGTGGATAGAGGAGCTTCGCCTCCGCTCACCAAATTTCGCCTCCACTCGCTTCCACTCGCCTCCACTCGCCTCCACTCGCCTCTACTCGCCTCCACTCGTCTCCATTCGCCTAAATTCGCCTCTACTCGCCTACATTCGTTTGTACTCGCCTCCGCCAGCCTCCGCTCGCGTCGCTCGCCTCCACTTGACTCCACTCGTCTTGGTCATGTGTGTGAATGTATGAAATGAATTTTTAAAATGCTTCGTTATCGACATTAAATTATGTGCAAAATTTCTTGAAAAAAACAGCTCGATTGGATGACGAGAAGTGTGTTAATTTTCACCAAGATTTTTCCACAAGAATTAAGATCGGTGCCTGTGAAGTTAATATAAAGGATTTCAGAATTAACACGAGCAGTTTTATCTTGAAACCAGTATATTTACACTGGTCTCAAAAGGGTCTAATGGCAACTATAAATAAAGATAAGAAAATGAAGTTTCTTTGTCTTCTCGTACTAAACGTATTAGATGAAAGAGCGCACAGTTACACGAACGGTAAAATATTTAATAATTGAACGTTACAGTTGCCGTGCGAACCATAAACAATAACATTATTATATATTTTCCCGCCAACATTGAAATTACAGCTCTATGATGTGTCACTCCGCCATTGTTTGCACAACGGTACGATAATTTTCTAGAACTTTCCTCTCGGTAAATATGTAATTAATGTGAGATTTAAATAACAATTTCACACTCGTGGAAATTAAGCTAAGAGAATTATTATTATTTGTGTTCAGCGTTTATTTACTTTATATTGTACAGAGCATTTTACAGCAATTTTAAGAAATTCAGAAAAATATGTGACAATAAGAAAACGGTCATCAAATAATTTATAAATGATGAAAGTTTGCGATTGATATATAACTATAATATAATCGATAAACTGCAAACTAAGTATAGTATAAAGTATCAATAAAGTATTATACATAACTGGATACCAATTTCGTAATTCGCACTAATTATCATTAGAATATTTCACAAATACATGGACAGTTGCTTAACTCTATCGCTTGTTTATGGGCAAACGCTCATAAATTCGCCATTCTATGGTCATTTCTCACTTATCAAAATAACTTATTATTATATTATATTATTTTGGATAATAAGTATGTCCCGATTATCATTGTGGAGGCAGAGAAAAGGTTTTGTGTGGACGCTTCCCCGTCCCGCTCGCATCCCAATGGGTGTCAGCGGGGCGGTAAGGACGGCCACTTTAGCTTTAAAAAAATATCGAACATGGCGAAAGTGTAGGGACGATATGGGAATTATTGCTCATAGAACGGCACTGGGTGTGTGGTGGGTCCCTCTTTTCCTCTTCTCTTGTCAAAATAACTCTGAATTGCGCTACTGCCCGGCATTCCTCACACCTCAATGATCGAAAAATTAAATAATCAATTAATAAAAATAAGAACTACATATAAGGTCGATATATTCACGGAAACATAGAGGGTTGCTATAGCTTAATGGTCAGAGCACCGGCCCCGAAAAGGAGGTGACCTGGGTTCGAATCTCAGTAATAACCTAATATTTTTTCGTGCATTATATTTTTCTGTATGTCTTTCTATTGATTAAATAATTTGATTTTAAAAATGATCGACTGACATCTCCACATTTCCAGTGATTAAGGTTTCTTCGAGAATAGCTCAGTTAATTCTATATACATGTAGAATGTTAAAAAGACTTCCATAATGTCTGATTACTATTATTTTAGCTACTTTTTTGTACAACAATGAGCTCTTTACTCTGTTTAAGGAACTAAATGTCACAAAATTTATAAAACTGGGAAGACTTCGGTGGTTGGATCATGTGGAGAGAATGCCCGAGTATCAAGCACCAAAGTCCCTGCTGAACCCCCCCGGCCGATAGGGCGAAGGAGCTTAGGAAGGCTAAAATTAAGATGGAGCGGCAACGTCCTCAAAGACATTTCTGCCTTGGAGCTTCTGAACTGGAGAGAGCTGGCACTAAACCAAGATGAGTGGGGGAAGACTCTTGAGGAGGCCAAGACCCATCAGGGGTTGTAGAACCAAGAGTGATGACGATGATGACTATTATTTTAGACTCTTGTGACACTATCTTATCTCTACGCCATATACTTGATAATTGGTAACTGTCGTCTCTATTGAAGTTTAGATGTTTAAATATTTTAATGGACTCTCTTACTATTCTAGGTATATGGTGCGGTTTTGTCGACAGGATGTTATATCTAATCTGATGTGACTTTGGATGCGTGTTCTCAAATTGCCGATTAACTGGGATTATTATTTTTTATTACCTACTCCAATGTATTCTTTTAGACTTGCAGTGATATTGCATTTGGTTTGTTTTTACGTAGAAATCTCCAATATCTAAATATGTGGGATGACCACAATATAAACTTTAATTGTTAAATTTTTTGGTACGTTTGTAGATACAGTCAAGAATATGCATGAATAGTAAAGTAAATACATAAGATGTATTTATGTACCTTACTATTCATGCATATTAGTTTTTTTTTAAATTCTGTATATTAACTTCGCCGCCGGTCTTAAACGTGGAAAAATCTTGGAATTGAAAATTAACACACTTCCCGTCATTCAATCGAGCTGAAATTTTGCACATCGATTTGATGTCGATGACAATACATTCTTACATACATTTGTGGTCACACACATGCACATAAAAAATGAAATTTATCTCAGATGTTCGGGCAAGTATGTGCCTACTATCCGGTACTATGAACTGATGAGTAGCTTGTTGGTGTAGTGGTCATTATGCTAATCTCGTGACCTGGTGGTCGGCAGTTTGAGCCCCGTTCCAGGAAACCAGCCAGTCATCTTCTCATAGTACAAGAGTTTAGCTTATTTTAAAAATTGTAAGAATATTGATGCGACACGCATTCCGCGTTCGCATCTCTATAAAAAAAAAAATTATCATTTTAATCATGGCTATTTTAGAATTTACCTGTTTATTGAAAATTTCTACAAAAAAGCTGGTAGTTATTCTGTAAAATATTTTTTTTATAAAAAAAGTTATTTTTTTAAAGATTTATAATGAAAAATATGTTTTTATGGGTTCATTTTTTCAAATGTCACGTTAAAATAGACCGCTTACCTTTGCCATCTTGGCGTACAATCGGCGTCTTTCTCAATGGAATACCTATAAATCTGATAACAATTTGAGTGTATTTTAATGATCCAATTACGCCCAGATCTTCAACAGTGACGTGAGGAAGAGCATAGAAGGTGCTCCATTGACTTGTCAGCTGCCAGAGCAGCCCAGGAGCTGTCCATCCGCTTCAAAGCTTCTTGTTGTTGTATTGTTGACTTTCTCGAGCCGTGTGAACGCAAAATGAAGACCATTTAAATGAATTATTGTTGTTGCGTCCTGTCAGAAATTATTTCATCACTTCCCGCCATTTCATTCTGGAGTTATTACGGATGTCCTATTTTACTTTGTTGGACAGGCAGGTGCGTAGATAGAAGTGTAACATAATTAATCAGAATATGGTTTAAAATCTGTCCTAAGACGGATGCGAAAGGCGGTTTCTATGAAAATGTATAATAATTAACGTGAGTTTATAAGAAATTCAAATAAAAAAGTTCAATAGGTGTCACATTACTATTTTTAGTATTTTCAAAGCAAGCCAAATGCTTAATACTCGGAAACACCGTAACCAACCCCACAGTTTTAATTGTAGATTTTATAATTTTTTCAAGTCATCCCAGTTTTTATTTTAATCTCCTAAATCTAAAGTTCTTTTTTTACCTAAGAGCATACATTTTTATTATATGTGTATTTAATGAAAATAAAAACTGAGGTAGGTACCTATTTAACATAAATAAGATGAAGTTGTCATTTTAAATTTTGAAACCATTTCAAGGTAGCAGATGCAAGAGAACATCTATTTTCGAATCTTGTCAAAATCGGTTATTTTTGAAAGATCGTACATCCCTATTTGCAACCCTTTTATCGAAACAAACAAAAACTGTAGATTTGAAGTTTTTTTAAGTTTATAGTTTTCTACAATTTTTCTTATGGTTATATACAGTTTTACTATAGGTACGAGAGGGTAGGACAGTGCTCGGGAACCAATTTAATTTTGTCGATACCACGGCGTATAAAAATATACAGAGATGCTATATGCTGTGAATCGTTCCCCTCTCCTAAATAACTATACCAGCTATTTAGGAGAAGGGAATAATTTGCAGTGGAACAATGTAACACCTCGCGTATGTCTAAGACACATTTATTCTACAGATTAAGTATTTATTCTTGCATAATTAGATCCCCTAGTACACAAAGCGTTTATTTTACAGTTTTAAGTATTTTTTATTTAATTAATTTTGATCCAAACCAAATATCGTAAAGAAACATATTTATTTTACTTAATAAATATGTACTTTGCTTTCACCACTTATATATTGAAAATATCAACACTTTTTAGGGGCAATGGTCATTAGGATATAATGTATACATTGTATCCTGACGAAGGGACCATTGATCCTGATACATGGTCCACCAATGGTCCCTTCGTCAGGAAGTCAGGAAACAATGTACCTATACATTATATTCTGATGACGATTGGCGCTAAAAAGTGTTGATATTTTCAATATATAAGTGGTGAAAACATCTTTCTTTATTATATTAATAATGTAACCACAAAATCATATTGCTCTATTTGAAGAAGTTATATTTATTTCATTTGAAAAGTGTATCCATCCGATTCGAATAAATAAATTGGGTAAATACATTCACTCCAGTGTATGCATCGGTTTCCTTTCAAATTTACCTGCGAACATTGCTTTCAAATTTACCACCAAAGAAAACATTTTCTGCAAAGCTGGACCACAGGTCGTATTCCATCAATTTAAAACATGTTTTAGAGTCGAAAAAATGAGCCAAGAATGCAGAAATTGGAATCAACGTACGAAGAATGCCGACCCCGAGTAAATATGTAAAGTTGCAAGGAAGAAGAAGAAGTAAACATGCATTTCCTGCAGGTTTCTTTGAAGGGACATTAAAAACGCTCGTTAAAAACACCGACAGACGACATTGTACTTGGTATTACAGCTATATAAACATTACGATTAACAACACTTGAGGGAATAGAGAACAACCAAACCGTAAAGGATTTATTTTTTTGATTTTCCTTGATCCCACGTAATGCTAGATGGAGAATATCTTGAACCACGTTCATGGAAGGATCCGCGATTCTCAGAAGAGGACTCACTTCTTGGCATGTTCATCTCAGGAGTGGTCGCCCGGATGGACGAGAGCTCTCAACTCTTCATTATGCTATTATGAGTTATATTCATTCATCGGACTGTACCTATATCTAAACACTGCGAGTGTCCAAGCCTTTTTGTACCACGGTCGAGAGATGTTGTTCCTGTCGAAATATACTGTTTGTACTTCTATTTTAAATATCATCATTTCTTTTCCTGTTTAAGTATACTGAGGGATGAAATAATTTCTAATTTAATTCACAGTTTTGTTTGGTCAAACGATTTATCTTTCTGAAATTTTCCATTTTACGGCGCTTTTCTATATACGAGTACATATCGATGGTGCTTACGTATAATTTAATTATTATCTAATGTATTATTTGTTTGAATCGGTATTTCAATTTTATTTTAACATTGACCGAAAATATTGAGTGAATTGGTGATTTAAGATAGTAGGTACAACGAAATAAGATTTTTGCAGATTCGACAATAGATATACCTACCTACTCGATATACCTATTATACCTACATTGTTTTTCGTTCTTTATGGAGGTTTCCTTTCACTGTGTTGTTTATAAAGAAATCGAAAAGTTGATTTTTTACTCTGGGTACTGCATAATCTTACACTGTGTACATTATTACAATATTATTAATAATAATAATAACACTGTACGATCAACAGTACACTAGGGAAAGAATACGCACACACATCGGATATCTTCTGTGTTACATTAGAGTGCTACGTTTATGTTTTCTCTACTAATTTAAAAGTTAGTTACTAACATGTTTCATTTGACCATATATATACCTATTTTTCACTTTGTTAATGTCTATACCTACTTCGATTTTAATTTATAGCATACGTTGTATTCTGATGAAGGCCCCGAAACATGTTGGTAATGTCAATAAATTAGTGGAGGAAGCAGCAAAGAATATTCTGTTTGATTATATTAATAATGTCACCACAGAATCATTTTTCTCTTATTGAAGAAGATAAGGCGAAATGCGTTTCAAGTAAGTTTAACGAAAAGAACCAAAGATAAGTGCTTTATTTCCAAATAATTATTAATTATTATTCAATAATTAAATAACAACATTGAAATAGTTACCTTTATGGCGTGTACCTGGTGTTATCTCGATTCACATCAAGACTCACACTTTTGCTGCTATTTCTAGTGCTGAGAATTTGAACCGTGAAGAGCTTCGTGGGATTTCGCGGGTAGGTACATCAATGTCACCGATATATTAAATAAATTATATCGGTGAAATATACTGCTGTGAAATTATTTTCAAAACAACGAATCGTAAGTGAATCAAGTCATGTAATATTGTATTAATCTTGTTTATACTTACTTACCCATAAATATTCAAAAACCGTTAACTAAATCTATAATGAATTTCTCTCCGTTGGCATTGAACAATAATTCTTCCTTTGTATACAATTTGTTTGAAATTTGAAAACACCGCCTTTAAAAATAAATATTAGAAAAACAGCTTTCCAAACACTATGTCCGTTTTGGTAGACCGACAAGTGTTACTTCGTAGGAACACTTGAATATCACATTACTACTCTCTAGTAGGTACCTACTATATATAAAATTGAAACAACATATTTTTGATATTATTGCGTTAACTTTGTGGTTGGACATGATTATTAATTTTAATTAAATAACATTGTTTTTACTAGTTTGCATCCGTCATAATGCAGGTACAGTAGCATCGAAACCGGTAGACATAGATTTACTAGTTAAGTAGTTAAAGACTCTATATTCTCTCCTATTTTGATGAATTTCTATTTTTTCATTGAAAAAATGGAGATGCGAACACGGAATAAGTGTCGCATCAATATTCTTACTATTTTCAAATTAAGCTTAACGCTTATTCCATGAAAATAGGACTAAATTTCTGGTGTCCTGGAATGGGACTCAAACTACCGACTACTGAATCACTAGATGAGTGTTATAACCACTACACCAAGTTACTCAGAATTTTCGAACCATTCAGTGAAAAATGATAATAATTCATTAAAAATTGCCAATAAATGGGGTTTATCTGTTTTATATTTAAATAATGTTAGTCTTAAATTTGACAATTTAGAATTGTTATTTAAAAATTAGTAAACCCTCTAAAAAATAAACAAAATATCATAAATAGTTGATTTTTCTACGTGAAAAATGTTTTCAATCATTTTGGTTCGTTTAGGTCACTTTTAAATATCTTTCTTCGTACATATTTTTGTATTCATTCAATTAAGACGGTACAGCAATTATTTTATGAAAAAAATAAATAGAATTTTGAAATCAAAATAGGTTTCTTAATTGTATGTTTAAGATTAGTTTTTTTTTTATCACCCTGATGTAGGATATATTTTTTTCGAAACTGGTTGGTTGCGAAATACGGTAATTTAAAGAATAGCGTTAAGTTTAATTTGCGTTATGTGACCTTGTCAATTTATTAAAATAATTAATCATTAATTAATAAATTGCTTAATAATTCCCGGTGTTTTTATTTGCCATCGGCAGCCACGCCGCGTGAGAGGAGTAGATACTATAGATATTTACTATGTCTGTCAAGATTAAGGCATTTAAACTCTTGGGACTTGGTAATCCTAATACGTAGACGATTTTTTATTTTCAGGTACAAAATAGGTAACGCGATATTTTGTTAAGTTCCAAAAAAAATCTGTTGAATACTTCGTGCACGTCGGTTCAGTCTCGCGCGTACAATGGAGTATTATTTACCTGACGTGTGTTTCGGGCCAAATTGGCAGGTAGACAATGGCATTGCAAATTTATTGATTAGTGCAAGTATTGATGTTAACGCCAACAATGGATTCGAACCCAATTCGTCTGCGCGTCGTTTGTTTTTGATTTCCGCCTCTTTATAACGCGGTTTTGCCGAAATTCTAAAGTGTTTGAATAATTGCGAATGAAATTCTTTGCAATTGAATTTCAGCTTTGTGCTACTCTCGACAGTGCAGAATTGTACATAGAGATGAAGTAATTTCATGTCTTTGACACGCGTAGACTTAAGTATATGGACTTAACCTAAATTTTTGTTAGTGATGTCTTCCGAAAAGATTCATTCGTCGATTGTTTTTGATTTCCGCCTCTTTATGAAGCGGTTTTGCTGAAATTCTTAAAATTTTGATTGAATAATTGCAAATGAAATCCTTTGTAAATAAATTTCAGCTTTGTGCAACTATCAACAGTGCAGAATTGTATGTTGAAATTAAGTCATTTCATGTCTTTAGATACTATAAATTAAATATATGGATTTAACCTAGATTTTTGTTAATGATATTTTCAAAAAGATTCGTTCACTGAAATAATGAACCTCCTTTCCCCTCAGTATTATATTTATTTTATTTATTTATGGAAACTTACAGTAGATATATCGTGTCTAATATTTTTTTAGCATAACCAGTGAATTTTTCTGAAGGAAGGAATTTTTGTGAAGGAGCTGGTAGGTATACAAGGAAAATGAGGATAAAAAATTTAACTTTTTAAATAATTAAAATTGATGTTGTAACTACATTATATAGTTCCTATCTTGAGAGGTTAAAGAAGGATTTCAAAAAAAATGGAACAAGTTTCAATTTTTTAGAAGCAATACTCTCGTATGTTAGCAAGGTAGGCTACTAGGCGCGTGCAGTGAGTACGTTGAGCATAACTTTTACGTAAAAGTACTTATAGGTTGGATAAAAAGTAAAAATCAATATCTATTAAAATATAATAAAGAGTAACTACGGTAAATAATAAAACATTACGAGATTTATATTTTATTACGATTTTTTTTAAATATATATTTACGAAAAATCATGCTTCAATGTAGGTATCACTGCATGCTCCTGGTAAGTGTTCTTACTCCCTATTTAAATATAGATTTATTTATTTAAAGGTTTACAAATATTTATTTTCAATTTGAGTGAAATTCAGGGCCTTCCGTATATAACTGAGTGGCTAAGGTTACCTAGCGATCACCACGAAAAATGCTGAAAATGGTTCTAGAAGAATTTTTATCTTAATCTCAGAAAAATATTTTTGAGATTTTTCACTATATACTAAGTCATACCTACATACAATATTTATATTAACAAAAAATATTGCTCAATTTGGCGAAACATCTAAATGCAACCAAAATTAATAGAAGTGTAATATATATTCAAGAACACATTCATATTTGTGAAGTTGTAATTTTTCAGAACAAAGTTCTGTGAAATATTTAATAACCAAATTAATTAACCAATTAGAAAGACATACAGAAAAATCTAATTCACGAAAAAATATTAGGTTACTACTGGGTTAGGTTACTACCCAGAATTGCATTGAGCTGTAATGTTTATGTCGATGACCTATTGACTAGTTTTTGGCAATAACATCCTTTTACTGGGTGACAAGCCATTAAATTTAAAAAAAAAAAAAAAAAAGTGTAATACCACATTATTTGATATCATCATTAATTGATTTGGTTCTTACACCGGCTTAAAATTTAATTAAATTACATAATTCTGTACGTAAAAATGTCCATCACTACCACTACCAAGTCGCTAGATGTCGCTGTTCTCGTAGTCGAAATATATACCTACCTATTAACAATTCTCTATACAACAATACTCTGTATCAAGGATCGTTTTTCGAAAACGCTTGCATATTTACTAATAATATTCTCATTAAAAAATTATTAAATAATACATTCAATAATTATATATTTTTTTATAATATTTGATTTATAAACCGTTATGACATTAAAACATTAATTTAATGAAATTAAAACATGTTTAAGCGCGTCATTTTTGACGGTTCATTTGTAGTCTAAAATAATTCTCATTGCCATAACATATAATTTCGCATCTTGTATTACCCACGTCATAATTAAGATGCAAAATATTTCGCAATCGCGGCAGCTGCGACAAAAATGGCGTCCCCGTGCATAAATCAGGCCTGCATCGCAATTGAGAACTAATTCAAATTGCCGGCCAATCAATAGCGACCACACTCCGCTGGGAGCTCGCTAATTGGTCCGACGTTCCCGCCATTAATTAACGGGATCCAGTCGCTGCCGTCCTGCAACTTGCACCAGTTTAATTCTGGAATATCTGAGTGCGTTTGTTTTAATTGGGAGTTTTTTTCAATGTTATAATTCGTCTTTATGTCAACTGTTCTAGTGTATGTGACGCCGTGGTGTGTGACGCGTGTTTAAAAACAAATAGAATTATTTTACATTTTCACTATTTTATAGGTAAATATATTTTTACAATTAATTAATAAATGTGTCGTTTATTGCAGCGCTGCCAAATTATTTAAATTTTATTTGAAATACATGTTTTTAATATTATACCAAATTAATTTGTAGATATTATTAAAATTGTTGAAAACGCATTTAAAATACTCATTAAATTGAGCTTTGGCAGTTTAAAAAATAAGTGACAAACGTACTAAGATGTGCACAGACGTAACTGTTCGGTTTATGTAACGCCGTGGTGTGTGACGCGTGTTTATAGATATAAGCCGAGATGTTATTTAAAGAAGTTAACATATATTTTTACGGTTAGTTTGCCTAATTATAAAAATGTGATGTTTTTTGCAATATTACCTATTTATTTAATTTTTTTATATTCGTTCTTCTTTAAATTAAAATAAAAATGCGAACACGTGTATAAATATTCTTACTATTTTGAAACTAAACTAAAGGCCTGTTCTATGAAAATAGGACTAGCTTGCTGGCGTCTTGGAATGGGGCTCGAACCACCGACCATCAGTCATGATCACTACACCAATAAGCTTATATAGTACAAAGTACCATGATCAAAAATAATGCGTAAAAGGAAGCGTTTTTTTAAAAATAAATAGCTAAAAATGATAACATAAAAAATCAAATTAAATCTATATCTAAAATGCTAGTATAAAAATAATAAAAAGAGAAGATAAATAGGTATACTGCTAATATTTATAAACTAAAAATAGAAAAAAAAGGTTGAATGTAAGATATAAAACGAATTAGAACTAAAGTAATTTTTTATGACAAATTAAACAACAATTAAAAAAGGACTTAAGTATATTTTTTGTCTCCAATAAAAATACATGTTTTTGAAATTTTATAAACTTTAAAAATAATCGATAAAAATTATTTAAAATACAATTAAAATACTTAAAAAAGTAGACAACTAAACATTAATAGATTAAAAAACAAGTGAGAACCATACTAAGACGTACCTAACATGTAAACGTAAATGTTATTTTCATTGGCCTTTGGAGTGATATATTTTTGTAATAAATACAAATAAAAATAAACTAAGTAATGCAAAAATATTTTTTTAAAACTTCATTTATAGATAATAAGATTGTTGTATACCTATATTAATACAATGACCTTAACCTCTAATCTGTAGATAGTAAGGTGAATGTTTTTTATACTATATTTTGGTTAAGTAGCTTCATCTGTAAAGTGGTGAATTTTTTTGAATAAAAATCTATAGGTACCTTCTTTAAAATGTGCGGATTAATTACACTGTAAGTGCTGTGAAAATATCGCGATTAAGTGGACAGTTATGAGAATACTCATTCAAGTATTGTATTGGCATAATTTGAAGATGTCTCTGACCGCCTTGCGGCCATTAAGAGGAAAATCGAAGAGGAAGAAGTCGGGGTAGACAGACAAGCAGTCGCAAATACAGGTAAATTAAACCTTTACACTAGAACTTTACTTTTAATGAACTTTGAATCACCGAATAACGAGCGAATTGGATAGCCCATAACATAAAGCACCAGGCCTGCTTTTTACCATCGTTG
Organism: Agrypnia vestita; assembly: GCA_016648135.1. Lineage (NCBI taxonomy): Eukaryota > Metazoa > Arthropoda > Insecta > Trichoptera > Phryganeidae > Agrypnia > Agrypnia vestita. The sequence goes on from JADDOH010003868.1 coordinate 40,404, forward strand.
GGGGAAATATTGAAGGCAATAATCGTAGAGGCCGCCCGAGATCAAGCTACAGAGACCAGGTTATCGGAGATGTGCGCTGTAGCACCTACCAAGAAATGAAGAGGCTGACAGGTGACAGAAAGGAATGGAGAGTGCTTAGTGCAGACCAATCCTAGAATTGTGACCCAAAAACAAACTTTTAATAAAAATATTTTATATATATGTAGTTTTCACCGCTTTTTTATTGAAAATATCAACATGTTTTATACAATTGTATCCTGACGAAGGGGCCATGGGCTCTGAAACATGATGATATTTTCAGTAGTAAAGTGGTGAAAACAAAGTTTATTTCTATTAATTGTATTAATAATGTCACAACAAAATTATTTTGCTGTGTTTGAAGAAGAAAAAAAATTTATTTTTGATATTTATAACGTTAACTGTGTGGTTGGAAATAATTATTAATTAATTAAATAACTTTTTACTAACCACTTGAAGTAACTCTACGTCTACCAGTTTCGATACCACTGTATCTTTATCAGGACAGACGTATACTAAATATTCATTACTTATTCTAGCAAACAAATAAATTTTTGAACGGGGCGTAGGTACAAAAATTGATTTGTTTCCTAGAATAGGTAAGTAATGGATAGTTGTATGCGTCCGTGCTGACGAAGATACAGTGGTATCGAAACCGGTAGACGTAGAGTTACTCCAAGTTTTTAATACAAAGTTATTTAATTAATTAATAAAACACATTTTATTTGAATCTTGGAAACATAATAGGAAAGTGTGAAATTTGACCATTTTCTATGTGGTCATTGAAGCTTATTTGGTAGTAGAAAGTTCCTTGTTTGAGTCCAGGTAATGACTATCTGTATTTTTATGGATGAATTTTTTTTGTGTTATTTACAAATCTAAGTACCTATGTTTAAAAAATAACCAGGCCGAATGTAAGAACTCGCTGTCAAGAATGTTATCAAAATTTGAAGATTCAAGTGTTCCATATTATAAGGATAAGCAATGATGGACCACCAATGTGTCAGTCATTGACTAAACCTGAGAAACGACGAAGTGTCAAGTGAGAAAAACTTAGCTGATGCAAGGATGAAGGGGGTTAGAAAATTCGCAGCAATTTAGTCTGCGATTGGAAATCAATCTCCAATGATGCAGAATGAATGAATGAAGAAAACTATTCGGCCAGGCCAGGGCTGTCGTGCTAGGTTACATATTTTCAAAGATGCCATTCTTCAATGAAGTTACAGCCCGAATTGAAATTTGGTTTTGCTCCGGATTCTGATACTGGCAACCCTGAACCGCCAGCAAAAAGCGGGGTACATTGAAAGAAGACGGAATACAGGAGAGGCGAACCGTGACGCGACGAGTGCACACGTTTCGCATTTGTCCTCTGTATTTGACTGAACTTGCAACTTGCGACAATTCATAACTATTAAATTTTAAGTCAAGAAATATATTAAAATATTGATTGTATTATTTGTACGTATCTACTTATATTTTTTATTAAATAATTACACCTACATGTTTCGGAAAAACCTTTCCATCGTCAGGGTGTTGTTTTACAAATATCAAAGTGAATAATGTGTTTTGGTTTTCTAAATTATATATTTGAAAAATTATTTTTAAATATTATTGCTAAAGTTCTTGATTACTAAAAATTGTTGGAAAATATATTAGAATTGGGCTAGTAGTTCAATTTAATTCATTATTAATAATATTTTGTTTAGTATATACCTACTTATTTTTAATGATTCTAAATTATTCAATTTCAGACCAAAATAATTTGTGTGTAAAATAGAAAGTCCTACATTTTTATCAAAACCGTGATCATTTTCTAACAAATGATTTGAAAATTCAGAAAAACCATGATTATTCAGATATCCTGACGATGGATAGGTTTCCGAAACAAAACAAACAAACTGTGTAATTAATAAAAAATATAAGTAGATACATACAAATAATACTATCAATATTTAAAAATGTAATCTACAATGTTGCTGAATCAATAGAAAAAAAAATTCTGTCTTCTGTTTCCCGTTTCCAAGTGTCCTCATCAAAATCCTGATCTTCCAATCAGTTTTTTACTTCTTTATTCTCGTAGAGTATCCATTTTGGGATTCGTGAATTATACATCCGTTGTGAGGTATCCCACACAATCGAAGCAGTTTTATGTGTGTTAGAGTTTGAGTAGCGAATTCTTGCGTCATTCATATTGTTCTTTATACTTGTTTAAATGTTATGCTGGTGGAGGAATAATGAAAATGAGACAGAACATATTCGTAACCACAATGAAAAAGGAAAGACGGATGGAAGAGAAAGGATAAGATGGATATGAAAAACGTTGATGAGCCAGTTGCTGGGATGTAGCGGATGCAGAAATAGTCGAGAAATTAAAGATCTGGCATAGTATAAAAGATGGAGAGAACTAAAACGAAAAGGTAAATTATCTTTTAGGAGAAGATCTTCTTCTAATCCTTGCCCTGTTACCAATTTAGAATTTATTGTTAGAAATTATGCTGGCGATTAATATCTTGCTAGCAGCAGCTCCAAATAGCTGTACCGTGGATTTAAAAAGCCATTGCTTCAGAATCCTCAATCACGATGCCCTTTGTCTTCTATTAACTCTTCTGCTTGCAATTTAGCCTTGAATAAAATGGATGCTTGTAGTATTTCTCTGGATGTCTCATGATACGGCTAAAATATTGTAAATTCCATTTTTTAATTGGTTTAAGATTTTTTCCTTTTGCATCCTAATCCACCCAGCTTATTGTCAGAATCCGTTAACGTTAGGTATTGTTTCATTTCCATGTCCATCCATGTCAAAAGAAGAATAATAGGTAGATACTACCTAACCATCTTTCAATTCTTCAAGATGTATTTTGTCTGATCATGTCAGGTCTTTGGCAAATATAATTCATTCGAGTTTACTATTTAGTCCTACATTAGTAATTAAAAAATATTGGTAAATGAATGGAAAAAAAAATCTTCACTGATATGGTAAGGTCATGTGAAATATATCTACGAGTGAGAAGGTGGTAAAAATAAATATATGAAGGCAGCAGGAAAAGAGGGCGTCCGTGAAAGACCTGGCACAATCACATAAACCAAATATTGGAGGATGAACTTGTTAAAAGCTTCAATAATCGAAGAGCGTGTATGAGAAGATGTATGAATGTGGTTGAAGCAAAATTGGTGTGGCAGGATAGAAGAATAAGGCGTTTTTACCTTCTCTGCCTACCCCTTCGAGGAAAAGGCGTGATGATTACTTAGTTGATTATGTAAATAATTTTTTTTAAATGTGCTTTCAGTAGATAATTTTTTAACAATGTTTCTGATACACTGTATTCAAAGGGTAGAGAATTCTAACCATCCGCTACTGAAAATGCCAGTTCAATTAACTTCTTTCGTCTTCTGGTAGTAGATGATCGGTTCTACAACCCTTCCTGCAGCTGAAGTAGTGGCTGACCTCTGAGTTTGGCATCTGCAATTCAAGTCGTCCGTAATAGTCACCTTGTTCATAGCTAATAGGTACACCATCACAATTAGAATTCTACTCGTTCAGGGAAACAGAGCCAATGTAGTTCACGCAAAAGGAATATTATTTGCGAGAATTTTGATGTTCCATTTACCTATATCTATTTATAAGTTTTGGTACTCCAGCGTTACATACTGTTATAGTCCATATGTGATACCACAGTGAGTAGATAAGATATCTTCGAATACTTTTGATCTGTTCTTAGTTGATAAAAGCATGCACTGACAGTTTTGTTGATTTTTGTAAGAGGAACAGGTATTTCTATTAATCAAATAAATCCACCAAAATATAATTTCCACAAAACTACTGTCACATTTTTGTTAGTTCGTAAATTTCCTCATATTTTAGGCTGAACTCACTAAAGAACTGTGTGTTGTGAGATGAAATTTTCACCTATTTACTTAGGCACCAACATTACCTATATCGAATTATAAAAAATAATTAATAAATAATATTTTTTTAGACTTGTTTGGATCGGTCTTCTCCTGTACACGTTTGAAGTTCTTTGGGCTGTTCTGACTCAAAGACCAATAGCTGAGGTAAGTTGGCCCTTTCTCGCTTCTTCTTGTGATAGAAACCTCTAATAAGATATCTTCTTTAATATCTTTTTCGTTATTTTTATTTTTCATTCTTCTGGTTTTTCATTTTTTGATTTTGTTAATTTAATTAAGGCTTTTTGTTTTTATTTTATTTTATTTAAAATAAAGATAATAGATATTAGATTTAGAACATTGATGTGACACGGAATACGTGTTACATCAATATTCTTACTATTTTCAAACTAAGCGTAACGCTTGTCCTATGAAAATAGGACTATTTTACTGGTCTAGAGTGAGGTTCGAACCCGCGACTTTTGGATCAACCTAACCTAACCCAACCTAACCTAACCACAGGACCAACAAATTACTCTTAGGTTTGGTTGGTGATGTTTATGATGGTGATGTTTAATTGCATGGTCTATATTAGATGACGTGGGCTTGAGGTAGGTAATTTGTTTCTTATGTGTTTTGCATTCATGGAGGCCACCTTAACGGCAGTATAAGGTGGCGTTGCTATAAAAACAGAGAGCGTCTGCTCTCGCTCTCTCTTCTTTACTGGCGTGCAGTTAGCACAGGGTTGCTGTCAGAGTCGGTTGACACAACTTATCTGTGAATATATTAGAGAAACTCGTAACCATCTGATTTTTTGGTTTCAATTTGGGATACATCGCACTGTGAAGACTAAAGCCACAACCATTTTTATTTATTTATTTAATCCGTAATAAATAGAATAAAAAATATATATTATGTAAATGGTTATAATACCTTCATATTCTGCAGAAATATAACCGTACTACCTAAGGTGCAAGGAATTATATTGATACATATTGTTAAAAACTTGTTGACATGTACGAAGATTTTAAGTGTCATTATTATAATAATTTAAATCCTCATTATAATATTTTATAGCAGCGAAAATCAAATGTAAAATGTTGCTCACCATTCGTGTTTTAAGTGAAGAAAAATAAAGTAAGCTAGATCTTCTGTCAATTCAATCATGTGAAGGTGTTGCATTATCTCGTCGGGCGAAGTAAATTAATTTTTTATTACTTTACTATTATATTTTATCAAGAATTAAAAAAATATATAAAATGATTTCCGGTCATTGCTGAAATTCACATTTAGTGTTAAATAAGAAAAAACTTAACAGATATAATTCCGGCACGCCTATAACTTGTCTGTAAGTTTTTATCTAGATGTTGTCTGGATTCTGTTTGTTAGTTTGTTAACTTTTCAAGATATTCAAATTAGTTCCTTGCGATTTAGGTGTCTTCCAAAAGAAAACTGCAATTTTTTGACACTATAAATGGCTATTTTTGACACTAGAAGTATAGGTCTTTTCATATAAGCTTGCAAATGAGTTAGTGTGGGTACAGTGCGTTAGGTATACCTACGTGCATTGTTTCGTTGCGTTTAGTGTACGGATACGCCCCTCTCGTATCCGTAAACTATACCCACACTAACTCAATTGCAAACTTAAATGAAAAGACCTATACGTCCTGGATAAATGTGTTATTTATATTTAAAAAATACACTCAAGAATATCAAAAAGATAAGTAAGTACCTACCTTACTACATATCTACCTGGGTAGTGATAGTATGGGTAATAAAAAAGTTGTATGGTTGGTCCGAAAAAAAATTTTTTTTTTTTGCAACAATTTATGTAAAAATTGTAAAAAAGATGCAAAAATAAATATATAGATATCTTTTAAAAACAAATGTAGGTACGTTTGAATCTGGAGATTTATATTATTATCAGAGGGCTTTCCTAATTATCAGTGTTGTTGCTCTAATCAATTACTTTAATTATCAAAGAATTATCTCCTGAATTTTATTATTACTTATTTATTATCATTTATTCTTCATTTAATCCATTTCAATATTTTTTTCACAAATTTGTCAACTTTCTTGATAAAATAATTGAAAATTGATTTGAACAGTTAGCAGTATAATTTTTCATATCGATTGGTAAAAAAAAAACAAGGTACTTATACCTACGGATTGAAAATAAGAAATAATCTACGAAAAGATTTTGTCTTCAAATTTATGTTGATATTCATTCGTCACTTTCAAAGGTCATTTTCACACTCAAGTTTGATGGTGATGATTTGATCCATGGATATGAAAATTGTAATTTGTTTTTGTATAATTTTAAATATTTTGACAATGTATTGCGAGATTTAGGAACAAGTACCTAATGATTATCACTGCATTATGTATGATCCTCTTGGAATCATATCGCTTGAGTATCAATCTGATACGGATATTTTTTTCTTCATCATCTAATACTTACGTACCTAGTACCTACCTAGGTACTTGTTCGGTTATCGAAAAGCGATTCCTAAAACATTTACCTAGGTAGGTACCTACCTTAGATTTTTCAGCCTGGATTTCTGTCGTCCACAGCTCTTTATGCTCGCAATTGATTGTTGATTGATGAGTTGCAGGATCTGGTGTTTTCAGTGGACGTCTCTTGATTTGAGCAAAATATTGGAGTTTTATTATCTACATAGGTACCTACCTACATTAGTAATCCTATCAATCCAGCTTAATTTTACAAGTCTTCTGTAAATTTTTTTATCATTTTATTTTATATGAAATTTAACATTATCATCTATAGATTACATTCGTTAGTCATTTTTAAATTATAGAAAAGAGGTACTAAGTGAGAGCCCTGTGGTACTCCTGATGCTATTGTTTTTAACGAAGTGGTAACATTAGATAGGTAGCTTTTGATCGATAATCCCAATTAATTATAGGTAGGTACCTACGATTAGGATCATCTTATACGTAGGTAGGTAGGTACTTCATTTAAGAACATGTGATTTATTTTGAATAATTTTTAAAATTGATCACATTGATAACATTTATTGTTTTAGTTAAATTAAATGTTTAAATAAGTATTTTGTAAAACTTATATGTTTTATCTGAACATTCCTTCATAATATAATTAATTGTCTTAGAACAACATTTTAGTATTCACAAAATTGTTTTCCAAATAATAACGAATTTATTTCAACAGCTGTTTCCAAATAAAATGGTGCCCCCACATATCGCAAAGTTTATGTCAATTCAATAAACAATATGTTATCGTATCAAACATTGAAAATCAAATATCCTCCCGACACGAACGATCGAATCTGACCTTTAAGCGCAATTTACACAAGGTCTAAAATCCCACGGCAAAGCGGAGGAGGCGTACCCGCGTGGCAGAAATCCGGCCAATAGAGAGAAAGAAATAAATTCCCGTATTGGCCATTAGCTGGCCACGCCCCCCGACCCGGCGGTGGAGGGGGCCGCCGGCGGGGGCTAATAAGCGTTTGTTAGAAAAAAGGGGTGGGCGCACGGCGAGCTTCGCCGGAAGCGGAACGGCGCAACTCGCAAGGCCTCCGGAGCGATTGTGGCGTTTCGGCTCCGGTTTTTTTCGTCGGGAGGTTTAATTTTTGCGCGACGGGGATTTCCCCGCGGGGGGCGGGGGTGGGGCGGGGTGCGGTCAGGGCGGGCCCGCCCGCGAGGGGGTCGCGCTCCGCGCTCCGGAACAGTTGACAGCCGCTGACGATGAATGACGCTCGTGCCGGGCCGCATGAGACGCGATCCGTGGCGTGCTCTGTCGGCGTTGTCGCGAGGGACATTGCGAATTTGAATACTTTTTGAAATAAGAACGGAACCCGAGTTCGACGTTTGAATTTTCGAAGTGAATAATGACAGTTGGATAATTTTGACGGCTCTGTTTTTTTGTAGTGAGTGATTGTGACCTTTAGATAAAGTTTTTGTGATTTTTTTTTTCAAATTGAAATACAACCCCAATTTTCGCATGTAGATATATCTGCATAGGTAATAGGTAGGAATATAAAATAGTATTTATTACCTATACCATATCATACATGATTACAAAAAACAGATAGTTACATGAAAAATGAATTTTTAAGTTTTCACAAAAAAAATGTTAGCATGAGTTTTAAATAATATTTTTTATATACATATATAGGTAGGTAATTCTTAGTAAACAAATTATAAATATTCCAAAAAATAATTAAAATTTAAGTACCTACCTATCGTAGGTAATATAAAATTTAAAAAATATATTTTTAATAGATATAAATGACGATATTAAATAAACATAATTTTTAACTTTATGAAAAAGATAACCTAACGAGGTGTCAGATAAAATTTTAAACAGGTGTTTTTCAAGTCCTTAAAACAAACACTCGAGTCCTCTCGAAAGATTGTAATCAGAGGGCTCGATAATACGAAAGCCTTCTCGATTTTTAGGGACGAGCTTTTTGTGCGAAGGAGACAAAAAAAACAAAGGCGGTAGGCCTAAATTGGACCGGGCACAAATTCGCACAAAAGGTGTCTGCTCTCGGGGTCTGCATAAACAAAGGGACCAAAGAGGATCCCGTCGGATCCCTTGATGACTGAAGGTTCGGGTCCCCGCAATACTCGGCAAAAAATATGGCTTTGAATTGGAAATTTTATTGTACGAGCATAATCAGAATAATTGCAGAGTGACGACTGAATTTCGCAAAAGATGAATGCAAGATGTAGATTTGGATATTTTTTACAACATTTAAAATGGCTTATATATAGCGAAATATCAGGCGCATGTTGTCAGTAGTCAGTGGGTAGGTACCTACATTGAAGCGTGAGCTATACGTAAAGTTATATTATGAAAAAAACTTTATTAAATATTTATCTGACAGAATATAATAATGATATATTAAAATAAAGTTAAATTTTTCTTGACAATCAAAACAATTAATAATTTATCATAATACCTGTGATAAATAAGCTAAAAATATTTCCACATTATTAAGTAAAAAGACAAATAAATAGGTAGGTAGGTATATTCTTACTATAAAATTACTAAAATTATTTGCCTAGTACCTAATAATATTTCCTTAACATTATTTTAGTATTCTGGTATAGCGAGAATATTTTAAAATTTATTGAATTTTACCAAAGGTACCTATCTATGCAAACTCTTGTGTACCTACATTTATATAAATAGATTTATATGTAGATATTTTTACAGTATTTAAAAAGGCTACATAAAAGTAGGTACCTAGATGTGAAAAAATATACGTTTCAATATCTAGGTAGGTATAGTGGTATACCTATAGTAAGTAAAGATTTAAATTCACTATTGAACAGATGGACGTCTAAATAGGTAGGTTCATATAAATCATAAATATATATTTCGTGATTTTTTAGACCTCATTAATATATTTATTGTTATTAAAATAGTGGATACGAAAATATGTTCATACATGTGCTGTCAGATTAAAATAAAATTCATCAATTCGTAACCTAAATTTAAAACTATCACAACACACACTTTATAAGCGTAATTTTAAATTGATATTTGTTCTTTTCTTATTTCTTGGGGCATTTTATTTAATTTTAAAAACTTCACTGCACTGTACATTTTTTGAGATTTAAATGTCTTTCAAAAGGGCCTACTTATAATAATGTTGATTTATTCATTATTTTATGATTCTAACATAGTTTGGAATAATTTGTAAAATTATCTAAATTTCAATCGCCGTAATAATTTTTTCTTTTATGTCTTTTATTAGATAATTTTTAATTTAACTCATAGGTACCTAGGTATGTTATACCTACAGGTAGGTACGTACCTACTAAAATAAATGTTGGTAGTTAATAGGTGCCTACTTACTGTATAATAAATAATTCAGGAATAATTAATATGAAACACTGACTAAATGTTGCCGACGGGATCATTTTGCACTAGGTAGATAGATTAATATATAATTGGTGTATCAGATAATTGAGTGAAATGTGTCACACAATACGGTAGGTGTATTTAAATGATAAATTAGTAGGTACCTTCATAGTTCGGTTCGCTTAATTTTTTAAATTAGGTAATTAGATAATTTTCTGTATTGATAATAATGTTCTGATCTATGATGGATAAATTTGTTAATCTTGCCACAAAAAAAGGTACGTATCTGTATTATTTCTTAAAACAAGTTAATTGGTCAAATAGACTTTAGAACACTACCGTAAAATCGTTCATGGACTGTAAATATGTATTTTATCACTTTATCTACGTATTTACATATTTTTAAATGATTTTTTAAGCGATTTTATTTTAGCGGTAAAATATAAATTATACTTTTTTGAAAAATGTCATAAGTAGGTACCTACCTATCCATCTATAATATTATATCTCAATGCTTAGTTAAAGTTCAAGTAAACTAAAAAATAAAAATATTATCCTACATTATAATATTGTTGCTATCTTCTTGTAGATTCTACAAGAAGATACCTATTCTATACCTATGATATGAATACCTACCTATTGGTAATGTGGCGTTTAAAAAGAAATGATTTAGAATTAGTAGTTTAGTAGTAGTCTTTTATTTACATTTTCATAAATATTTTAATCAGAAGAGCTAAATAATTAATTTTAGATAATACCTATTCAAAAACATCTACATAATATGAATCTATAAGTAGTTTATATATATTAATGACACAATGAAGATATTGTTTCAACTTCACGGACAAAAAAATATCATACAGCAAAGCATTTCAATTTACCTATATCTATTTTTTATTTATAGTTTTCTACCTACTTATCATCTTTTTCTAAATTTTATACCTATGAGAAAATTAATTTTATCGTTTAGGTGTATCGCTGTTCTTGTTAATTGTATGTTTGAATTTGTATTTGTTTTGAAATTTAAATGGTGTATTTTGTGTGTGTTGTATTTTTAAAGAGAAAATCTGCCTTATTCCTTTTCCACAAAGTCTTCATCTTCTTGTCTCTTTCGTTTTCATACATCTTCTCACACGCGGTTTTTGAAGTTCTAGTATCTATAGGTTCCAACATGGTATCTGATTGCCCAGTATTCCATCACTAATGTACATTAAAAAAAAACACTTTGTATAGGTAAACCACATTGATTGTTTTTGACATCTACCGGTTTCTACACTTATAGGTGTAGGTAGATTCGACCCATTGTCCGTGGTTTATACAATATTTTCAATTTTTAAAAATTATTAACTATGTCCAACCACAAAATCGACGCTATAAATATCAAAATATTTTTATAAAATGTACATTTAATTCAGAAACCGAAATTATTAACATGATCATCGGTCGTTTTGTGTCCATTGTTGGATGAAGCGACCCCAAGCGTCTCTGCCCGCTGATATTTGCAGTTCATTGGGTTTTAGGGCTGCCTTTTGATTCCCTTCGTATACCACTGGATGACTGTATTTGTCCAACGATTCTTCGACTTCCGAGCAATGTGGTCTAAACTTGGCACAGTACATTTTAATTTATCGATTACTTATTTCTACATTTTTCTTTTTCTGGCTCTTGGTCTAATGCCTAACATACAATTCTCAATACCATTCTTCGTTACTCTAAATATTTGACCTCCCATATATTGGTCAATGTAATAAAATATTAATAGGTGGGAACCTACTTCACCAAAAATTATATTTTTGTCTCTTATACGCGGATTTCTTTTTACACGCTTTTATTTTGCTTCATTTGTCTGTAAGCCATATTATTTAAAATTAATATTTGTCCCAATTTTTGATCATCAATCGCTCTTTAATTTGCCAGGGAGACGTATTCCGGACGATAAAAAAATAATCATTAATTAATTTGGCAAAATCAGTTTAATCTGTGCCTTTATGTGTTGTCCAACGTGCATTTTTTCATGTCCCTTTGCTTTATTACAAGTTTTTGGACACCAACATCATTGATATGTATTAGTATTTTGGTTTATACCTACTGTATTTCTATTTATTCTGGTTTTTATCATATTTTTAATTAATTATGTCTTGTTTAGTTATTTTGATTCATTATGTTCTGTTTTACATCGTGGATCTTTGTTATTGATATTACCGTCATCCAGTAGGTAGATACTTCTTCTTCTTTTTCCCTTCTTTTTCCACTTCATGTCATATTGTAGATACCTAGGTAGATAGGTACCTACCTATCTAATATTGAGATTCCATATAGGTATTTCTTTTACATGAAACCCGTTTCTTATCGTGAGTTCTATTTGGTGATCACTTCATTACGTATATTCACTAGCAACACTCTCTTCATTGTCCTATTTGATATTTTATTAATTAGGTACCTACATAACTTCTTTAATAACAATGTATACAAATATTAGGTATCATGTATTGTTTTTTTTATGTACCAATCCGTCTTTCCAGACGTTCCCTTTTAACATCGAAAAATATAAAACTAAGATCGCAAAAATTAAATTATCAGCGGAATCACAACCCTATACTTGCAACATCAAAATTCAGACATAAAATATTTTCTTAATCAGAAACTAAAATAAATAAATTCATAGGCTTAAAACCAATGCACAACGCGCACTCACATACACATACACATCACCAATAAGACATTTAAGTATTTTGAGATATTATTTTAAGATAATACATATCTAATAGGTGCATGGAGAAGATATTTTTCAACTAATTATTTTTTTGTAAAAAACTTTTTTTAGATATTTTGTTTTTTGTAATTTTATATTTGTGTCCTTACATAAAATGAAAAATTACGTTGATGATAATCTGTGAATATTCATAGGCATCTGTCTACTTTCAAGCAATTACTTCATTAATATTGATTGAATGAATCATTAAAATTCAGTTCGCGCGATCCTCGTAATCAAACCCGAGTGCGAAACAAAACACTACTGACGTTGAAAAAAATTAAAAAACATTCAAACCGCCCTTGGCGCGTTGGTCGTGTGATGTGACCTGTCCGGGCGCGCGATGAACTCCCCGGGAGCCGGCACGGTGCACGTGGCGGCGCCCAGCGTGGCGGCCCTGGGCGCGCGGCGCTCGCCGCCCTCGCTGCAGCGCACGCCCTTCGCCATCCAGGAGCTGCTGGGGCTGGAGCCGTCGCGGCCCTCGCTGTACGGGCCGGCGCCGCCCTTCCAGCCCGCGCCGCACCCCATGAGCATGGCGGCCAGCCGCATGGCGTACTTCAACGCGCAGGCGGCGGTGGCGGCCGCCTTCCTGCCGCAGCACGCCCCGCAGCTGGGCCTGCACGGCGGCCCGCCCACCGGTGAGTACCTCTTGACGCTATCATTCCACACTCCGTACTTCTTGACGGAGTATTCCATCATTTACCTACGTTTTAACGGCGTTGTCCATATCATACTTCTTAACAGAATGTTCCATAATGTACCTACTTCTTAACGGAATATTCCATGATTTACCTACTTTTTAACGGCGTTCTCCATATCATACTTCTTAATGGAATGTTCCATAATGTAGGTACCCATTTCTTAAAGGAATATTCCATGATTTACCTACTTTTTAACGGCATTGTCCATATCATACTTCTTAATGGAATGTTACCTAGATTACCTACTTCTTAACGATTTAGATACCTACTTCTTAACGATTTACCTGCTTTTTAACGGCATTGTCCATATCATGCTTCTTAACAGAATGTTCCATAATGTACCTACTTCTTAACGGAATATTCCATGATTTACCTACTTTTTAACGGCATTGTCCATATAATACCTACTTCTTAACGGAATATTCCATAATGTACCTACTTTTAATTATGTTGTCCATAATTTACCTACTTCTTAACGAAAAATTAGTCTACAATGTTCCTATTATTTAAAGGTTTTGTTTATCATACATATATATACCAATTTTTTGTTCAAAAGTCTATAATGTACCTACTTTTTTTAACGATAAATTTCCATAATATAGGATACTTCTTGGTGAATAGTCCATAATTGACAATGTTGTCCATAATATACTTACTTCTTAATGAATACACCATAATGCTCCCAATTTTTAACAATGTAGTCCATAACGCTAATCTTCTTCTTAACGGAATAGTACTACCTCTATACCTACCTCTTTGTGAATGGTCCATTATTTACCAACTTTTTAACGATGTAGTGTACGCTAAAGGCCTCAGATACACATGCTTATTTAGTGGCACGTGAGCATGCGCAGTATCGACCTTCTCTAGGCCTTGCTCATTAGTGGCATGTGTGTACGCACATTGCTAGTAATGAGCATGCCACTAGCCATACAACCGCCGGTTGATTTATGAGCATGCCACTAAGTGGCATGCCACTAAGTGGCATGTGTATCTGTACCTTAACGCAACTGTATCTTAACAATGAAGTTCATTATGTACGTACATCTTAACGGAGTAGACCACAATGTATCTACCTCTCAATGAACAGTCCCTAAAGTACCTACCTATCTACATTTTCAATTAATAGTCCATATTCTCTTTAATCTAATAATATTCTATACTTTTTAATATAATAAATAGTCCACAATGTATCTACCAACTTTTATTAACAGCAACTTTTATTAACAGCATGCTTATTAGTGTAACTATAACGGCATATTTCACTACTAATAAACTTGTTAAATTAACCTAATTCTCAATGAATAATCTATAATATAATAACGCATCTTATTCTTAATGGAATTCTTTACTATTATGTACTTATTTGTAATGGCGGTTCATAATATATCTTCGTAATTCTTCTGTCATAATGTAAGAATTTATAACGGTGTCTTTTAGAATATAGGTACCTAATTCTTAACGTCATGGTCCATAATGCAACAAATTTTCTTACCTGATTTTTAACAGCATAGTATAAACATAATTCTTAATGGTACAACTTATAATGTACCTTCCTGCCAAATACATTGTAGGTAGTAATAATAATTAAAATACACATACCTATTTCTTGACAACATAACAAATAAGAAGCCTATTTCTGAATGAAATTCTTGGGTAATGAAGAGTTTTATTTATTAACGGTCTGATTCTCAACGGCTCAAGACCATAAGACTATACTACTACTAAATATAATAAAATAAAAATATATATTTGCAATAAGTAGGTACCTACTATGAATTTAAAATATCAACATTATTCAGCTCATGCAATTTTTAGTCACTTAGAATATATTAATATCAGGGTGTTATGTTCGAAATTGCTGTCATACAGTTATAACCAGTTATATATATATATATATAACGTCATGGTACCTATCTACCTACATATGTACATATATACTTATCGATATGATCCACTTCTCAATTCTATTCTTTATACGAAACTTACAAAGTCGTGTAAATATATTTTTTAACATTATGTCTACAATTACCTGCTTAATGTCTCTTGAACATATAAAACAGTCTACAAAAATTTTTGTTCATGGTCCAAAATATATTTCTTATCTGGTCCACAATTCTTTGCATCGTGCTCCATAATATTGTATATTTTAATTCTCAATTGTTAATGTCATGGTAGATCAAATTATTTTAAACGTTAATTTGTAATTTTAGGATATAACGTTTTTAGGTAGGTACCTACCTATGTAGAAAATATCTCCACATCAAATAATGATTTTTTAGGCCAACAATGAAAAATTTCGAGAATTATAACAAATATAAATGAAATTTTTTTAAATGTGATGAAAAAAAAAGAATGATTTACCTTCATTATTGACGAGTCACTTCTGGTGAATCATAAAAGTATGCTTTTGGACATAATATGATTTTAGACAAAAATATAATTTTAGAAAAAAATATAATATTATATAAAAATATAATATTATATAAAAATATGATTTTAATATAATAAATAGGTAGGTACTGGTAACATGTTTAGTTATTTTAAAAAACCGACGACATTTTAGACCTTTTGAAGGAGAACAATGATTTAATAAATCTTTGTTTATTATATTTTTATTAATTTTTTAATGTAATTTATTTCCATTTAAAAATGGCTTTAAGGGAAACGAATCAGGCGCAGTTTCACTACAATATTAATGATTTATTTTAAAATTCTCAGGTAGATGTAGATAGGTAGGAAATTATGTTACTGTATTTTTTTATGCAAATTTAAATATATTTTATCCTATAAAAAATATTTTATCCCAAAATGGCTTCATGTGAACCAGCCGTGTGGCGTGGGCGAATAATTGCCTCCGTTGCCTATAGCTACCGTAGCGGGTGGATGCTGCGGGCATTAGCTATTAGAGAGGAACTGATACCCCACAAAGGAGAGCTCTCTGTGTCTGGAGTATTGTGTGTCACACGGATGGACCCAACTGGAGGCTGCCATTCTAACCTAACTAGCCAAATAACTTTATATCATATAGTGCCTCTGTACTATCGCGGTTGCGTCTAGCAAGTATCCTACTTAGGCCGGCGTGAAGGATCTCAATAATTACAACGTACGCCCAATATTAACCATAAGTTGTATGAAATATCTTCACAAATAACCTAACTATCGCGCCGACCCGCCTGAAATTTTAAATTCCTTGCACTTTAATGTCCAGCGGAGACATGTAAGAGTACCACAACACGTTTATAAACTCTGTTAGGGGTAAACTTGCCAAGTGATATATTTCTTTTCACGCATACAATCGTGTATGCACATAACATATACCTAAATAAACACACATACATACGCACACGTACACACACACACACACACAGCCAGACACATACACATAGACACATACCTACATAAGTACACACACATACATAAACACACACACACTTACACATACACACACACACACTTACACATACACAAACACACACATGCACCTTCGCACACACACACATACACAGACACACATATATACATAAACATATACTATACGCACATATAGATACATACATAAATACACACAACCACACACACACACACACATACATAGACATATACATAAACATATACACACACACATAGGTACATAAACATAAACACACACACACACACACATAAACACACACACATACATAAACACACACATACACATCATTAACACACACACACACACTTACACATACACAAACACAAAAAAAAGATACATATATAAATACACACAACCACACACACACATACATAGACATATACATAAACATATACACACATACATAGGTACATAAACATAAACACACACACACATACATAAACACACACACACACACATGCATAAACACACACACTTACACACACACACACATACATAAACACACAACTCGCGCATACCAACTTGCTACTTGAATTACTACCTAACGTAACTAAATCAGGGTTTCTTTATATTGAAGAAGGTTCCATCTATTATATTATTAAGGCTGTAAGATAATTAAACTGTAAACGAAAAATTTAATAAAACACGATATTAGCCCAACGCACTAGATTTTGTTTTAGTAGTTTGACATTATGGATTCGATATTTTTTGACGCGACTGCGTCTTTAAAATTTTGAAAATTCAAAAAGACATTCCTTTGTGTCTGTCCAACTAGCGCGCATGTATAGCTACAAGTGCGATTTAGACAAGTCAGAAATATTTGTTGTTATTGATAGGTTACACAGCGTGACATTTAGGTACACATATGTACCTACCTAATGAAAAATTAGTTCAAAAATGTTCTTACATATTTTTGATGTGGTCACAATTAAAAAAAAAAAAACTTTTTTATACCATAAATTATTATGTATGGACGAACATAAAATTCCATCCTGAATAGAGACAGTCATATCAAAACCGACTCATTAACCTCGTTTATGCAAAGTCGGTAAAATTTTAAAATTATTGAATTTTTTTTATAGGTTTACCTATATTCAAGCATTTTGTTGATATTTTTGCACATTTTGCATGAGTTTTTTTTTGCGTATGAACATTTTTATATACGGTTAATCTTTGAGTATGCACAATGATTTGACCCTTTATCGGGTTCAATTTTAGTATAATAATTAGCGCTATACGGAGCCCGCATGCAGTAGGCACCGCGCAGCCATTATGCCACTTTCTATGGCGGCGTTTGCTCGCGTTAAAATATCATATTTTTCCTGGCTTCAATCAGGTGACACTTGAAAAGCCAAGGATTTAATAAGCCTTTTACAAGCTGAACAATGCGCAAGACGTGAGTAGCCCCAGCTAATACTTCCAGCTATTTATTATGGTGCGCCTCTGCCGCGATGGAGTAACGGGGTAGCGTTTGCTTCGATGCTTTAAAAAATATTTGCAAATTTTATTTCTGTAAAATTCGACGAATCGAACTGAAAGATATACAGAAGGCTCGGTTGTATCAAGTTGGATTTAAGTAAAAATTCGTTTAAGGCACAAATTTTTACGGAAACGGATTGTTTGATTAAAATCTATGCTTTAAACGAACTTTTACTTTAATCCAACTTGATATAACCGGGCCTTAATCCGGTTTCGATCAGTCCAGATTCATATGTTTTACTTTACTTTGTAATACACACACACAATATGAGCTATTAAATTACAACTATAGTTTCGAGAGGAGCAGTCCCTTTCATCATCAGGTACAGATAATAACTAACTTAAATTCCTAGAGCTGTTCTGCGAAAAAAATACCCTTCCCTGCCGCGCACCCCCTGACCCCCTGACCTACCCAATTAGATTGATAAATTTGTATTTAAGTTAGTTATTATCTATACCTGATGATGAGAGGGACTGATCCTCTCGAAACTATAGTTGTAATTTAATAGCTCATATTGTGTGTGTGTATTACAAAGTAAAGTAAAACATATTTTAAATTATAATGTTGCACCACGAAGTATCTGCCAAATCTTTCAATGATAGTCCAGATTCACTTCACAAATTCCTCTTCTCCTTCTTCTTTTATTAGATCGTTGATCTGTATTGACAGGTCAGTCCTGATCTTGTGACGAAGACGTCCAGCTCTCTCTCCATCTCTTTGGTGGTTTCCCTGGCGGTCGGTGCCCCTCTGGAATCCCGCGCATCACGGCTCTGGGAAGTCTTGTCTGCTCCATTCTCTCGACATGGTCCCTCCAGAAACGCCTTCTCTGCCTGCTTCATCTTACAATGTCTTGTATGTCGCAGGTTCTGCCGATTTCCGCATTAGGTACTGGGTCTCTGAAGGTTTTGCTCGCAATGAGTCTTGGGGTCTTAAACCTCTGATCGTATGACAATATGGATATAAGAGGTAGTCCACGTAATTTTTCAAGTAGATCACTGATTATATAGTGAGTGAAAAATGTTCCAACATCAATATCCTAATTAATATGAATAGTTACGGAGTTAGGCGTCTTCAAATTATGGAATTTTTTCAATATTTCTGATTGACTTACTGAAAAACGAAAAATCAAAAAAAAATCCTTCACTTTAGTTACTATTCAGTCACTAGGTTTTACTGCTCCGTGCTTTGATAGTCTAATTTTAGCTGATTTTAGAATTATTGAGAAATGGAAAGTAGAAGATAATTTAGAAATGGGTAGTATTATTATTATCGATATCTAAAGTTTATACAGTTACTCTCGGGATAACGGATTTATATCCCTACCAAGTACTTACATTAAATGAAAACTTTATAACACAGGGACATTGTTTTCCTTGATAAAATAACAATATTCTTCGTAATACTCGTAGGCTTACTATTTTGGTCGTAGTCTTTTCAATCCACTTTGAACAGGTAATATTTCAATTATCATCTTCTTTTATCCTTCCATCATCCATTCTTTCACTACCTCACTAACTAACTAACCATCATGCCGTTTTCCCACAGGGGTAGGTAGAGAGGATTGGCACACCACTTTTGCTTCGGCTATATTCATACATCTTCTCATGCGTGCTTTACGGTTGTTGAGGCTTTTAACAGGGTCATCCTCCAAATCTAGTAGTACCTTATCATACCAGGTCTTTCGCGGACGCCCTCTATTCTTGTTGCCTACAAAAGGAATATGCTCTATTCTTTCACACAATTTCTTAAAATACGAAATAGATAACTTCTTGACAATAATGAAAATTACAGTTTATACAGGAAGTACCTACCCAATAGAACTGGTCCACAATAATTTACAAGCGGATTTTTGCCTAAAATACGTGTCGAAAATCTTGTTAAATCTATGTCCTAATATCAATAGTTTTTAAGATAATACTACAAATTTTGTATTTTGGCTTACAGAAAAAATCTGAAAATTTTTGCAAGGTCTTCATTTTATTTGACTTTATAAAAGTGAATAAAATTTTCATATTCAAATAAGTTATTTTAATGATAGTCCAACGTTTTATAGGAGATAAGTCAGAAACATTGTAAAAAATGTCGACTTGGATGTTATATTTCTCAATAACTATTGATAATAGGACATTAATACTGACAATATGATAATAATAGGACACAACAACATTTTCGATTTATAATTAAATCGGGACTCTACCTGGAAAGTCGTGTAATCTAGTTCCTAAGAACTAGCTTCCTAGAAAACTCTGTAGGTACTAATATCAGTTTCGTAATGTTAACATTAGTTTATTTAGGTATGATATGTATACCGAAATATAGACTGTTAATAAGAAATAAACGAGAAAGTATACAGTATACATGTCTCAAGAGAAGTCGCAAAAGCTCAGTTCAAAGTTACATTTATTTACTTCAAAAAATTCTATTGAATTTAATTCACACTTCAGAGTGAGAAGTGCTGACACAAGGCGCACTCTCGGCATGGAGCCCCTACTCTTACATGTAGAAAAATAACAAATGAATTGGCTTGGACACGTGCTAAGAATGCCAGAGGAACGAGTACCAAGAAGCATCCTCTTGGCAACCGGTGGGTTGCCTAGGATAAGCTGGGAGAAACAACAAAAGAAAGGCGTATAGAAAACAGGATGGGTCTGGACTGGTTAACTCATGTGGAAGCAGCAGAAGACAGGGAAGCATGGAAGTATCTTGTCGAGTCTTTGCGCCCCCGATCCTACTAGGACAAAGGAATCAAGATGATGATGATGATGAATTTTATATCATTTATTGCAAAGAAGGCTGAAGAAATTATAAGCCTACTCTGGAAACAAAGCCGTACACCCGTGAAAAATCCAGAAACGAGAAATGGCTCGCATCTTTGTTAAACCCTAGAATATAAATATGTATATTTTTGACGGTCCACAGAGAGGCGGTGGTAGCAGTGTCGATGGGGTGCCGCGCTGGCATTTACCGGTAGCGCCCTACTTCCCGCTGTGTACTTTTTTATCCGTGAATTTGAACGAAATTACGGACGTTACGGAAAGTTACTGACAGACAGACAACGAAATTATTATGTTTGATACTCTAAAAACAATGAGTCTCTATCTAAACAGTCCCTTTTAATTTAAAATGCATTTCATATTTATTAGTATCAATCGACATTTAAAAAATCTTATTACAGAAAAATGCCACCGACTAATTGGTCCGAAGTACCACCACATTAAAAGGGACAAAATTGATCGATTACTTTGACAAACAACACGCATTCTGCGAGGTGTCTCCCCGGCTCTGAGAAGCGGAGACTCTTGAAAAACGCGGCAACAAAACAGCGCAAACGAGTAGAAAAGTGATTTTCGTACTACTGGCATTTTTGGACACGCGTGACGACGCGCCGCGCCTCCGACGGGGGTTCGTGCTGGCGGGGGCGGCCGGGGTGGCTGCTGCAGCGCCCTGCGGAGCGCTCTCCGCCGACACCTCTGTACAACTGGGCACAAATGGGACGCGTTAACGTCCCCACAATGGGACCGCTTTTTTACTACTTTTTGGTTCCCCTCTTTCCTGCGCCTGCGCCCGAGCTCTGAGCGAGCAACGGTTGTTTTCCTCCGGCGTGTGTGTGTGTGTGTAAAAATGTTTTTGTGCGAAATTTAATTCAAATTAAAAAATACTTAAAGATTTTAAAAACCAATAGGTTTCATAAAAATCCATTTTCTTTATTAGGGTTACAATAAAACCCACATACTTATTTTATCTTTTGTTTCCAAAATTCAATACTTTTTACACGCTTTTATATAGCCTCACTTGTCAGCCTACCAGAGACGGGGCCTAATCTCGTAATCAGTATTTGACCAACAATTGCTCCGATATTGGCAAAGAGACGTATTCCGGATGACGATACAATAATCATTCACTTTTACACACAGTCAATTTTACAAAATCACTTTAATTATCAACTCTTCTAATTTCGAATGTACGTCCATCCTCTGTGTATAGTTTTCTGGGATATTGTATCGTGTATATCTGACCTCTCTTGCCGAAGTTTCGGATCACATTGCAGGGTCCATCATCAAGGCTCATGTGAACTCTGCAATGGGATCCGAAACATTCGCCAGAGGGGTCAAATATTCATGGCAAAATATTCCAGAAAAGTACACACAGAGAATTCTGAATGCCCGTGAGTACATCAGTCCGTTCGTGGAATTACAATAATTACAATAAAATTACAAATTACAATAACACATAAACAAATAATTTATGTAATATGCAGGTGTGTAATGTGTCAGTAGAAATCGCATCGTTGATTGGTTTTAAGTCATACTACGTATCCAACTTTCGAGGCGGGCGCACGCTTGTTTGTTTAAGAAAAATACCATATCTGAGAATGCGTTAGGTCAATCATTAAGGGGCAATGATTAAGGGGCAATGATTTTGAGTTCCGTCGAAAATTTAGTCAATGAAAAGGTGTCGTCAATCACTAACGTTGAGTGGGGTAATTTCTGCGGTCGTGTATGCAAATGGATGCAAATACTGGGAACGGGAAATTGCATTTGACGATTTCACCGATAAAAGTAATTTAATTTTTAATGTCTGATGACGAAAATGATGGCACATCTCGGTGTGATGAATATTTATATAATTTTAGATTCGATTATATATTTGTTTTATTTTTTGTCATTTTTCCAATTAATATTTTTTCATTTGCAATACATTTTTTTATATAACTATTTTAATTTATATATTATTTATGTCATAAAATGTATAAATATAATTATTTTATTTTAGTGTTCCTTTGCCCTGAATCTAAATTTTGATAATGATAAAAATAAAATATTTTTTTTTGCATTTTTACACCATGGTCACCTATTTTACCCTATGAGCTCTGGCATCTTTATCCGGTGGCATTTTACTTGGCTGTATAAATATAAAAATTATTGCGAAGAACTAATGAGAAAATTGTTTCATTGATTATTTTGAGGATAGAACGGTTGATTAAATTTACTTGCTTAGTTTCAATAGGACAAAACCGTCTAAGCGACCCTTTTTAATCCTCTTCGCTATGCTAAGAGATGACATTCATTCCCAATTGGATAAATGGAGTCATAAATGGATTTATCACATACACGCCAAAGTGATCTCATTTCAACTGGCGTTATGTGATGATTAACACATGTATTACCAAACGTAACAATGATAAAATGTACTCCGAAATAATCGGAAACCTTTCGAGCAGAAGTAGGACAAGCGAAAGATGTACTCTTAGATAGGTATATTGTAAACTGGGGGTTGAAATATAATAAATAAAAAACGTACCCATTCTGGGTTGTAAAGCCACCACGAATGCATAACGCCTCACATTCGGTTCAGTAATTAAAAAATTAAGATTAAAATTTCTCGCCGCCACTGACACCATCAAACAATTATTGCCAACCAAGGAACTGCTTTCGCACAGGGCCGGACTGGACCTGGAACAAATGCAACCATTTGAATATGTATTAATTGAATACTGGAATACTGGAAATAATTTTCTTAAGATAAATGACGACCCCATGGCAAGAAGTTGTTAACTAACATTTTTGTCAAAAATGAGTTAATTAGCCGTGTAAACTAAACATCGTACGCTCTTTCCATTAAGAACTTTAAAATAATTAGAACATGTTCAAATCACAGGGATAAACATGTTAACTACACTTTTTCATAAAAATCAAATCAGTTACTAATGGGAAGAACATGTTATCTTCAATAATAACATGTTCATGATATCATTCTGAAAATAACACGCCTTTTATTTTGATTGGAATATTTATGGTTAGTATAAATTTTACTCTAGCAGTACTGTCATATATTTGTTTTTATTTGAAGACTATTATAATATGTACTTATATATTATTTTTCAATAATTTTAAATCGTACATACCATGTTTTGTATTATTAATTAACATGCCAGGTATTTCGTAATTCTGGATAATGGATGGTAAAAGCGGATAGCATTTGAGGGGTTGTTTGATGTTCGTGTTTTACCAATTTTAAAAAGGTGTTTATTCTATTAAAAATGAGTTCCAGAGGCGAAAAAATGGTTGAAAAAATTAGTATATTTTAATTTTTTTGTACATAAATGCGTTTTTTTTACTTTGTAAATATTTTTTTGATATTTTAGTGATATAAATCAATAAAAATTAATCTTGAATTAGCAATAAAACATATTTTTCAAAGGCCAAATGCAAATGTCTAATTATCTCAAAAAGACTTGTATGTTAGTTAACAACTTCTTGCCATGGGGTCTTCAAATATATACATATTAGTACTATATACCTTGGCCAATACATTAAACATTGCACTGTAGTCCTATCTGTGTTAGTTTCCTAGTTGTATGGGAATGCATATCACATAAGTATTAAGTGCCGCGTCATATTTTTTTGTAAATAAAACACTAAACGACATGAATATTTTATAGTTGTAGTATTAAAATGACTAACTCACGTGAGGTACCGACGTGTAGTTGTGTTGAAAATATTAATAAAAATATGTGTAAAATTAGCTGTAAAATGACGGTACTTTTACATGCCGGTTCCTACACAGTACTCAAAAAACAGTACATTTCATGTTCCGCCTAATCGCCAGGGTTTAGAATAGTACCTTTAACTGCCGGCAGGGAAAAAACAATGTTAAAATATTTTTGATGAAAGTCGTTATTAGTATTTCATAGGTGTCGGCTATAAATAAGTAATTCTTTGGCAACCAGCATGCAAAAGTACCGTCATTTTTGACGGGTTCCAGCTGTAACCCGTCATGATAATAGTGACGGTGCGAGAGTTTGCTGAGTAGGGAATCTGTAGGAGGTGCTTGCAATTAAGTCAGTCCATTTGGTTAACGATAGTTCGTAACACCCCAAAAGAAATATCATTCTGTTTTCTAAAATGATATGTACCCATGTTTTCACTTTACTGAATTTTAACAATACAAAAAAATTAAATAATATAATCTAGAAATCAAATACCTACACAGCAATAGCGCAAGCTTAGAAAAGCATAATATAATTTAAAAAAGAACATAACAGTTAGTTATCTAATCCCATCAACAATTGAAATAGAATCCACTTATTCATTGTGGATTTGAAATATATATTGACAATAATACTTTATGCAATATTGAAAATCTCAGAGTTCTAGCTAGTCGGGAAGTTGGTGGAAAATCAATCACAAGATTCCACCACAACAAACAAACAAATAGACAAAAAGAGTTTAAAAAAAGCATGTAAAAAGAATACACCTAGCTCAATACTCTAATCAAAAAAATATAGATATATTATAGATGTCTCATCGAAACGAAATTATATTTTTTAAGTATGATGGGCAAGTAGGTATGCAAGTTTTTGGGTGTTCATAGGTAAACCAGTTCCATCCGTGATCGAATACCACGTCTATCAATTTTTTGGAAGCATATTATAGCATATAAGAAGTTTTACAACCCGTTTCATATGTAGGTATGTTGTAATAATCATTAGCGTGACCGGCATCCAAGGCTTTTTCATTCTCCTTAATTAACCATAGATGTCACTAATGAGATATCTATTTTTGATTGAATACGCCTGAAATATCATTTCAATTTTCCTGTATTCTCCTTTTTCCTTCTCTCCTTTTAGACCATTTTTTTTCATTCGTAATGCATATTTTGAGTTTGTCCAAATTTTTCAGAACGCAGTACTGGATTTTGTCCCAGGGACATCATTAATCAAGATACATTTGTGTTCAGAAAAGTTTGGACAAACTCAAAATATTCTGTACAAATATATGTAATAATTGAAATATATTTTATAACGTCTGGGCTACAACGCGGTCCTGGTTTTTAATTACAATTTTATTTTATTGTCCTCCCAGCGCGGTGTGCTGACGCGGCGCCGCCACGTAGCGTACCGAACCTGTAAAATTAGACTTTATTACGTCTTCAACTGAACTAAGAATTAATGAAATAATTAAGAAATAATTCCCCCCCGCGCGGGGTGGGCGGGGGGCGCGGAATTTCCTTTTATTGTCATCCGTAAATGTTAATTAAAATTATTTCTCGCAGTAAATCCACCGCCGAGTCGCCATTGTGCTTTTTCGGCGGCGGCAAATTGTGTAACAACACGCGATAATTTAATATTTCGCTGATTAGTTTTTGTTTGATTACTTTATTCGCGGAGGTCAGAGCGAGGTTACTACAAATATTTTACGACAATGTGCGCAAGTCGGCTGTATAATTAGTTGTAGGTATGTCGCATTTTTGTTTGACACGATACTCATCTGAACATTTAGCCAGAGCAGATGAGTCCTGTAACATTCGGTAATGTTTTTTTAAATAATTGTTTGTAATATTCAGGTATCCACAATCTCTTATATATAGTGGTGGTCGATTAAGGGTGGAATCAATGAGTGTTTTTTTTAATTCCATTAACATTTGACTAACACGCTGGGTGAAGTTAGAAATCTTTAAATTCTCTTTTTGGCAACATTTTATTAAAAAAATAATCAGAAGTTTGTTTTTATCACATTTAAATTCTTATAACAAAATGTAAGTGTGGTTTAAATAAAGTCTTAATTATTTAATTTAATAAGTTTTAATTAAAACTGATAAATATTCGATAGGTACATCATAAAAATAAATGTTTTTTAATGTAAACGCATTTTAATATCTGATGTTGCAATTTTTCAACTTATCATCGATAGTTATCACTGCCTATCATGAATAAAGGGCCAACTAAAAAAATCAATTTTATTCTGTAGAATGATTAACAAATTTGTCACGTAATAAAAATTTCGCGGATATCGCAGCCTATTAGGGTGATATATGATAGGAAATTTTTGATTAGGAATCCTCGGTGACCGCATTCAAAACATTAATTTATTTTTTTGGATATTGCTGCCTGTGCTGTTATACCCCACATATATGATATAACATGTATGTGGAACGGCTGGGCTAGGAAAGGATGATAAAGGTATAAAATTAAAGGATGGTAAAGATAATTTATGAGGCGAGTGTTGAAGGTAGCAGAAGCAGAGGGTGTTCGCGGAAGTCCTGGCTTGACCAGAAAAATCAAATATTGGAGGTGATCCTGTTAACATGTGTATATGTATGAAAATGGGCGAGGCAAAAAATAACATAATACATATATATATATATATATATCTTGATTAATGATGTCTCCCTGTGGATAAAATCCAGTATTGTGTTCTTGAAAAATTTGGACACACTGAAAATATTCCGAATATAAAAGAACTGGTCTAAAAATAAGTTAAAAACGAAATATTTTTCAGGCATATTCTAGTGTAATGTTAATAATTCGGAAGAATATTATATACACATATAAAGGATATTGCTTTAAAACTACAATCAAAATATAGATACCTCATTATCAATAGTGACATATGTATTGGATTATGGGAGTGAAAAAGCTTTGGACTTCAGGTGGCAGTAGTAAAAATATAACATACGAAACAAGTTGTGTGAGTTAAACATATATACAATTTCCAAAAATTGACAGTCTATCATGGGAAATGGTTAAAGTTACATTGTTTAAAGTGATCACTCAAACCAGCCGTACGTACGATAGGTCTTAAGCCCTATACGCACCCAAAAAGACTTCCATACATACTTTCCCATAATATAAAAATATAGCGTCGTCTCTATAAGACATCTATAATATATCTTAACTAACATATGGGCAATCATAAAATTGTCTTAACATTTGTTTTAAATGCTGTATTTTTTATTTATTTATATTTATTCGGAAAACTAATAGCTAACAATATTGAAGTAAATACAAAGAATGGGAAACATAAAAGCCAATTATGGGTTTTCGCTGGTAGTTTATGAAGAAATATGTCCTATTTTTTTAGTTTCGATATTTAATTAATATTAAACAGAAAATAATATTAATAAATTTTCCTGCACATTTTAACAAACAGCACAACGCTGATTTAATAAAGGCCGCCGCCACTGGCGCAACATTCGCAGTCACATCGGAATGTACCTAGAAAACCCCAACTAAGTTTATTAATTCCCTCGTCTCTTAATTAAAATATAAGTAGAACAGGTTCCTACCGGAGCACCTACCTACAAACATTATTGTTCCCGGGAACAGAGCCCCGTCTCCCGGCTCCCGGCTCCCGGCGCCCGCTCTCCCGGCTAAAAACAATTTTCTCCCGCGACAATACATCTGCAAATGAAATTTTGAAAACTGCGCTCGCGTCGCGACGTTTTCATGCCAAAAATTTAATTTAATTTTTCCTCCAAACTCGATTAAATACAGAAAAAAGTACTCCCTAATTACACAACAGTTTTTGTCGAATTAGATTTGAGTAGGGCAATTTATAAAATACTGGACTAAAAAAGTCTCCAATACTAAGTACCGCTGGTTGACGTACCAAATCGTATAAAATATTTTGCTACAAAATATTCACACATACTAATTTATTGACCATCGTGAAGTTTCTCCATTGATATCCTTTTATAAATATTTTCTATTTTATTTACATTGAATTTTGAAAAAAAGTGCTTGCGTTGCAAAGGTTGATTTTTTTTTTAAATAGAGATGCGAACACGGAATACATGTCCCATTAATTTTCTTACTATTTTCAAACTAAACTAAACGCTTGTGCTATGAAAATAGGACTAAATTGCTGGTCTGGAATGAGATTCGCACCCGCGACCTTTGGATCACGAGGCGAGAGTCCTAACCACAAGACCAATAAGCTACTCTTTAATTATTGTTCTCTGTGCTACTTAACTGAGTTTATTATGTTGTTGTACGCTCCTCCCCATCCAATGATTCCATACTGGAGTAATGAATGAACAGTAGCATAATACACTTCTTTTTATTAAAGATATTTATTTATTAAAGCATACATAGTGAGTAGGAACATAGTAACATACTTTTACATTTCATTATTGTTTTTTAGTTTAATGTAAAAGTTAATCGCTGTCTCCATAACTAGACCGATGTCTGCGGTAAAGGAGGCAGGTTAATTAATTAGTTGTGTGCAATAGTGTAATGTGATGATCTCTATGTAAAAAAAACAAGATTTATAAAATTATAAAAATTACAGAATTAAAAATACAACATAGTTTATAAAAATAAAATTACTTTTTCGTCGTTTGGCGTTTTTAGAAATGTAATTAAGTAATGAAATAACAAGACCATCTTTCAGTATCTGGCTTCAGTATCTCTTTCTGGCGCCGTAATCATCCATTTGCTCAACATGCCAAAACCATCAAAGAATTGATGAACGAATTTATTTTGGTAAAAAATATTATTAATTATAAACGTTTCACATAGACGTATCTATTTATACGGGAAAGGTGTATGTAAGTCTTTTTAGGCTGGCCCAGGGCTTATGACCTGTATGAGCTGGCTTAAAGTGATTACTTAACACAATGCACCGTAAGGACGGACATCCACACATTATCAAAATTTTGAATGTTATATATATGTTTTAAATCAGTTTCTTTCGTAAATTCAAATGGACTTATACGTAGTATAATATCATTTAGATATTTTTTTCATTATTTTTATAAACTTTTGTTTTATTGAGGTTACCTACTATTGGTTATTTTGTATAATAGAAACGTGTAAAAAAATATTGTAAAATTAATTGAAAATTAGGCCCGTCTCAACACAAATTCATCTAGTGAGACGGGCATAGTGTAGTAACCTTAATTGTTATTTTATTTATTAATTTATCACATTTGAATTAATAACAAGGTAAAATAAACAAATAAAAAATAAAAGTAATTGGGTCTCGGGACCTGTGGTAGTGTAAAAAATATATTCTTCTTCTCGGATTCTATTTAATTATTTCTAAATTCTATTGACCAAGCTAAAATCTGGTCTATATCCCGTCTACATCTCCTGCCTAAATTGTTCATTCTTTTCTCTATCTATATCTACTAATATATACCTAAAGGGGTAATGTTTGTATAGTTTTGAAATGGATTTTCAGGGTATACATAGGCTATATATTATCCTGTTAAAATAAAAGGCCTTTCTGTGGTGGCCTATTTTACAACTGAAGTCAACAAAAAATGGCCGAGCGATGTGTTTTTTACAAACGCTGCATTAACGGTAAGAGATATTTAAATACATTGTATAGAGAAGTAGCAAAACTCAAAAAGTTCTATAAAAAAGTCTTCGACGACATATATCTATATGTTAAGGTTAATACACAAATTGATAAAATATGACTAAAGGTTACTAAAAATCTGCAGCTAGTCGTTTATAAATTTTATACAAACGCATCTAAATATGTTGTCCCAAAAATATATAAGTATGAGTTAGTAAACCAATTCAGGTTCCTGTTGTGTTGTTTAAACCCAAAAGAATTACGGCTAGTATAGAGAAATACAATTCCGAGCATTCGCCAAAAAAACTTTCCTTTATTTATTCACAGAGGACACACGTTTTATCCGTTTCTCCCGCTGCACCCGTATAAACGAGCGAGATGGATAATTCCCGAGGGAGAGGTATCTTTCTCCTCTGAATATTTCGTTTGTTTGCTGATCTTTTATTCGCTCTCAGGGACTACCCTAAATTATACAAGGCAAGCAAATTGGAGGCTTTGATTAGAAATGCACGAGTCGCTTGTATCGTTAGTACACTGAAACGCAAACAAATAAAAGTCTTTTTAGCATATTAGTGGTGCTAGGTCGATTCTTGACTTGTTAATCCAGCCGATGGCACTTTATACGAGGGGCAAGAATTTAATAATTATTATTTGTTTTGAAAATACAGCATGCATTTATTTGTTATCAATTTTAAAAATAAGTTATTTATTTAGACCTATGTCCGTCCGCAACTCTCTGTTCAATAGCTGATCTCATTCTATTTTCTAATTTAAAAATTTGTTATTAAATAAAATGAAAACGGTTAAGATCGAAATTTTTAAAAAACAAAGTTTATTGTAAAAAATATGTTTTGTTTATTAGGGCATTTAATTATGCAAAAAATATATTTTAACTGCAGTATTAATGTCTTAAACATACGTGAGGGGGAACATTCTTCCGCTGTGATGCAACTCCCTTTCCTAAAGAAAGTTTATAAAGTAATAAAGTGTGCAATACAGTATATAAAGAATGGTAAGGCTGTGGGGTATAATAACATTGCTGCCGAGTAAGGCTGATGACCCGTTAGTAATTTCTTTGCTTCATACACTATTTAATCAATGTTTGGATGTGAGCCACACCCCTTTAGACTGGAGGAGAGCTGTTATTATGCCTCTCCACAAAGATAAAGAAGGGTCGAGAATGGAATGCGGGAACTATAGTTCATCTCCTAAATTTTTATACACTGTGTTCATAATTCTTTAATACGCGATTATTTAAAATTCCTCCAGATTTATCTAGGTTGAAATAATTTAGATCTGAAAAATGCATTTACGAAAAAGAAATCACTTAAAAATGTATACTTTTATACTTGATGGGTATTAAAATAGTGAGATTTTTATATCGACTTTTATTGCAGAGCGAAATGGTTTTCAAAAGGCCATTTTCTCGACGACATCGAGTGGAGAGTGGTTTGTTCGGGTCAGCCGTAAATGTTTAGCACTCCAAAATACAGACACTTGTTCTCAATGGTGCGTTTTGCGATCGGCAGAGGGCGGGGGGGCGAGACATAAACCGGCAGCGGGAGAAATCGACAATATAAAGACCTCACTCAAAGTATTTTTACTCAACATTTTATAATAGACCTCTCAAGGATTTTACATAAATTATGTAATACTAGCTACCAGTGGCGTACATTAAGCGTAAACTTTGGTGATTTTGTTACCGAGAAAACATTTTGTGATGTGAATAAACGCAGATTTTTTCCCTTGGTCGATCTAACGAGTGAGGTTATTTCTCTTCCTCTTCGATCCTCTACGTGACCCATCACTACAACATTTTTCAGGCTATCTTCTTCTCTGGCAAGATTTCCAAAAAAATGCAGGATTCGTTTCAGACAAGTGGTTGAGAGTCTCATCTTGATTTCGACTTCTTATAATATGGAGACACTGCATTCAGATGAATCATATAATATTATACAGGGTGTAACGAGCTAGTCCATAATACTTTACAGATAGATTTTTGCCTTGATTATGAGTCGAAAATGTTTAAGCAACCATGACCTAATATCAATAGTCCAACATTTTGCAAAAAAAGTCAGAAATATTGAAAAAAAAAATGCAAACTTTGATATCGCATATTCTAACTATTGATCATGGTTGCTTGAACATTTTTGCCTCATAATTAAGGCAGGAATACACCTGTAAAATCTTGTGGACTACATATGTTACACCCTGTTACATCATGTATGTTACGTATATTTATCGATTTATTTAACTTCAAAGATATCAAGCTTTACTTACTTACTTACTTACTTAGCATCACGCCGTTTCCCCGTGGGGGTAGGCAGAGAGGATAGAGCGCCATACTCTTCTGTCCTGACATACAACTTTCGCTTCGTCTACATTCATACATCTTCGCATGCAAGCTCGACGGTTGTTCAGGCTTCTAACAGGACCATCTTCCAGTATCTGATTAATCTGGTCATGCCACGTCTTCTGTGGTCACCCTCTCTTTCTGGCGCCGTCAACACTTGCATCATATATCTTTCTTACCATTCTTTCCTCATTCATTCGCTCAACGTGCCCAAACCACCTGAGTGACCCTATTTTTATTCTCTGTATTATGCTACGATCAGCTTTGCATTCATTTCTAATATCTTCATTCTTTACTCTATCATACATGGATTTACCACACATACGTCTAAGGGACCTCATCTCCACTGCATTCAATCTACTTTCGT
The DNA here is from genome assembly GCA_016648135.1 of Agrypnia vestita. Lineage (NCBI taxonomy): Eukaryota > Metazoa > Arthropoda > Insecta > Trichoptera > Phryganeidae > Agrypnia > Agrypnia vestita. Next base: position 73,315 of record JADDOH010003868.1, read on the forward strand.
TCCTCTTCTGCCAGCTCCAGGCTTCACTTCAATACATTAGTGTCGGTACCAGAACTCCATTATGTACCGCTAGTTTTGCCTCGGTAGACATATTTCTATTAGAGATTATTGCATTCAAGGCACCGTTCACCCTATTCCCGGCAGTCACTCTCCTCTCTATATCTTTTTCAACATTCCCTCTTCTATCGAACATACTTCCCAAGTACACAAACTCATCTACTTGTTCCAAACATTCATTGCCTACTAGTATTTCACACGTTGTCTTACTTTCCTCCTTCTCGAATACCATTACTTTTGACTTCTTTACATTCATAATAAGGTCACTTTCCTTGCATACATCATACATCCTGCTAACTATCAATCAAGCTTTCGCATTTTTTAATAATTAAATATTTACCTGCAATACAACATTTGTCTCTACGAAATATTAATATGTTTAACAATGTTGAAGATAAAATGTACAAGTATTATTTGATGTAAAGAAATTGATTAGATATTTTTATTATTACATTTTCTGAGAACATTGCACTCCCATGTAATATTCTTACTATAAATAGCCAATTAATCGATACAATACATTGTTGTAGTTGATATGCGGGAGAAAATATCTTCGCCTTAAGACGTTAAATAGTGCTAAGTGCTCATTTACCACGACAGTCTGAATGAACCAATATCCCAGTCAGCTGCTGCCGCACGCCAAGTACTCTCCCAGATGAATCAATCAGTCCGCGAAGGCATCTAATATACAAGCATGATTAAACGCGTGATCAAATAGTTGGAACTGGTGGGGCGCCAACCCAGAGCGGGGGTGGTTGTGCGAACTCAAGACTGGGGGTTGATTTAAAAGAAGCTACCAGCTTCGGCGGTAATTCTGCGGTTTAAGGGCTAAAGTGTTGTCAGGTTTCGTCCAAAATCAGATATTGAAATCATCGAATGTGAAACGAGACATCGACATCATTACCAACACTTTTTTTTACGTGTCATTTTTATGACGAAATAACAACAATTTCCCGACTAGCTAGAGCTGTAAAACTTTCAAGATTTGTGTATTTCCAATGATAATGCAATATTCAATTGTTTTCCAAAATGATTTGTTTGATATTTTGAGAGATATAATTAATTTCATAATTCGTTTATAGAAAAGAAATAAATGAAAACAGTAACAATATTATTTTGACGATTCTAGTGAAATTCATAGAAAAATATTTATTTGAATCTATCATATAAAAATGATTGCAATCATTATAATTTAATTAATAAATATCATCCTTATTTATGTAATTTAATAAATAATTTTTAAATTTGTTATTAGTAAAGATTAATTGCTTTATAGATTTTGGGATGTTTTTAATAATAAAAAAAAGAGGAAAAAACTTATTATTTTACATTTTTTGGGTATAAAAGCAAAGGCAGCAATATCCAAAAAATATTTGAATGCAGTCGTCTAGGATTACTAATTTATAATGTACTGAATTCGATATTTTATAGGAAACATGATTATGGAAGGGATAAATACGTAAAATCTTGAATTCAGTATATTTAAATTAGTAATAATCAATTTTTTTTTTAAATTTTTGCCTTTGCTTTATACCCCACATATTTTTATAAATTAATTTAGTATTATAAACACAATTTACTTTATAATATTTTATTTTCACTGTACAATACATTATATCTCTCTAAGAGACTAATTAATGGTCCCGAAAAATGTTGATTTATAAAAAAAAGTATTTTCTTTGAATTAAAAGTAATTATTGTTAACTCGTCAACTCGTTCAATTTATCTCTATACCAAAATGCATTGAAATTTTTAAAATGATTTTTTTTACATCGATTCTGTACTTTTCTTTAATGTTAGATAATGTAGTTTTAATGAGTTTCGACAGCTATTTTCATTTCATTTACAAACGTATTTGCCTAGAGAGTGGCTGTAAAGATCGGTTGATATAATATTCTCTCCATTGGATGGATGGTTAGTCTAATAGTTAAGACATTCACCTAGTGTTCAAGTGATTGTGGGTGCGAGCCTCAATCCAGGAGACTATTAAGTCAGGCCTATTTTCATTGTACAAGCATTTAGGTTAGTTTAAAAATACTAAAACCAACTCTCTATCGACAATGTATAAATAAATATAATGATTGATGTAGTGAATTAAATTTGTGAAAAAATACACAACTTGCTGTGATTTATCTAGACGAACGTCTGTTGGAGTGAATAAAACAGATGGGAAATAGAGAGTGAATGGGGTTAAAAATGGACGCGCTATCCGGGCGCGACCACTTAGGAAAGAACCGGAACCAGAGCATATACAGCATATGTATGCAGTGGGAACATCGCAGTATGACTTTTACGTAACCAATTATTTGAAAAAAAATCGGAATACAACATAATATTTCTATCATAATAATCTGTCGCATAAATATATATTTATATTTTTTTTTAAAATATACGTTTACAAAAAAGTCAATGTTACCACTACACGCGCCTTCTGGACTCCCAATTTTCAATAAAGTTCCTCCCATGACACTAAAAAGAAATACCACACTTGTCATGTAAAATAAACGATTTTTCAAATGTAAAATACATTTTTTTTGATTGATGGACCAAATAGAAAAATTCTTGAATTTAAGGCAGTCGATAATAAGAGGGTAGCTCTAAGGAATGTTGCGGGGTGACTTCGCGCCGGGGGTGAGATTGAGGATAAGGTGGAGAATGTAAATTAAGTCATCTTGGCCAAAAAACTCCTCCGGGGGTGGCCCCGCTCGAGAACCTACTTCCGGCCGTGGGGGCGGGGTGGATATTTATTGTAGGAGTTTCTGAGGCTTATTTCCGGTTTGAAAGGACCAAGTTTATCGCTTTAATGAACCCTCTGACCGGCGCGATGAATGTCTGTAAGTTCACTCGTACAATTGTCAGGAACCATTACAATATTTTATTTTATTGTTATTTTTAACAAATTTATTTTCCTGAGTTAAATGTTTAGTTAACTTCTCTTTTTATATAATTTAATACTACAGTTGAAATGGTGGTGTTTCTTCTTCTTCTTCCTTTTTTTCTACTTATTTTACTGATTTTTCAGTCAGGATGTTCTCCATCTTCTGTTAGCAATTTTTCCTTGAATGATGAGATACACAGGATCTGATATTTTTCTGGATGTCTTATTACGATTTATTATTTTTATGATTGCGATTATTTTATTATTTTAACGATTTTTTTTACTTATGAATAAGTATTTAAATATAAACGTATTGTACCATTTAAGGACATCCAATATAACTAAGCTATTTATGCATTACATCAACTATTTTAATAGTATTAATATATATGTCTAAAAGACACAATTCACTTATAAATGAAATATTTTTGTAGTAATTTTTTCAGTTGAAAATACGAGACAAGTTTTATCATCACTGGGGTAATTTGTTGATACGCCACTGTTCGTAGATATACATTAGTTGTGTGTAGATTATAGAATTCATATGATAAGGTTGACGGATAATAGAATAAAAATTGTTAAGGACCAGTATGATTACAATAAACGGCACCTACAATTTTATCCCAATTATAATAATTTCGTTATCTGCCTGTCCATCCGTCTGTCTGTCTATCCTCGTAATGTAGTGTAAAGACCGTAACTTTTTAGAAAAAAAATTTCCAAATTTTTTTAAAAATATAATAAATACATATTTATTCCTTAAGAACCGATATGTAAAAGCACCGTCATTTTTGTCGGGTTATAGCTAGGACAAAATAACACTTTACCAGTGCTTAAAGATTAGGTTCTAAAACCATTCTTCTAAAAAAATAAATTTATTTTACATTTTTTGGATATTATAATCTAAGGTAACAAAAAATAAAAAATATTTTTTACAGCGGCTAGGTACCCATGAATTAAGTTCTAAAACAATACTTCCAAGATAATAAATTAATTTAATAAATTTTCGGACATTAGTTCTAATCTTCAAGGATAATTAAAGATTAAAATAACGGGCGTCCTATGTTTAATACAAAATAATAAACAAAACTTTTCTGCATACATGGTGCGGATTATCTAAACTATATAAATAAATTCGTTTCAATTATTTTTGGGTATTAGAATCAGGACTGACGTGGTTACCATAACCGGCGCTTATTCCTTTGAACTAAATAATAATCAATTCTTTTGTACGTAGATATCATGAATTAAGTTATAAAACCATGCCGTTCTAATTTTCATTTAAATTAATAAAAATCATTTTACTAAAGTCAACTTTTTCATTTTATTTAATTATTAATATTAAAATTGAGATCAGCTATTGGATAAGAAGTTACGAATTGAAATTTGTATTTATTATTATTATGAAATGATTTAATATGATTTTATTTTAATATTTCATTTATCTTCATATCTTATTTATAATTATCTGGTAAATTGGTTTAATTATCTTTATTTTAGTCTATTATTAATTTGTTAAAGGTTTCTAATTATTACTGTTTGCTTGTGTACTAATCATCGTTTATATATACCTATATATTGTTCATTTCTATTATTTATTTATTTTATATTGTTACATTTATATTGATACATTTTATATTGTTCATTATTTATCTTAAATATGTCTTATTTATATTATTGGTTTTTTAATTATTTACTGTAAAATGTGTTTTATGTTAGGTGTATAAAAATCCTTTTAATTTTCTTGTAATGTAAAAGCCCACTAGGGCGCTGATTAATAAATAAATAAAAAAAATTCCTTAAATTAAAATGTGCTTAGTCTCCTGTTCCCATACGTAAGTCTTAACTTTAATGGGACAGAAATAAACGAAAAATAATTTATTATCGTATTTAATGTTGTGATATTATAATATGTGAAAGATGTACATATTTTTTCACATTATTAATACGTATAAAAAAAATCATTTCACATTAATACATATGCATACCTAGCTAGCACCTATACACGCCAGGCAGGGGTACAATTAGACTCCATTTTTCTGACGAAATAGACCCTCGAAGGCCCACCCCAGCGCCCCGTGGCTTTTTCTGGAAGAGTGAATATCTCCATACATTTGGGGAGGAACCGGGCTCTGAGTTGGGAGTGTTCCTGCAGCCCCGTATGCAAAAATAAATTAAAATTGGAGTACCCGAAATGCGGACTGCATTGTGCCTTGGGTTAAGTAGCAATTACGTCACAATGGAGAAATGTATTCAGCAGTGATAAGGTTATACAATTATGACGTTTTATAAAGTGCTATTAAAAATAATTCAATGTCAGGCGCTGTGCATATTGTAACGAAATGTTCGGCAGAGGGAATGGATGTCTTGTAATATTTCACTTTGGAACAATAATATAGAAAGCTCTAGAACACCCTAGAACATTCTGGAGATGCTCAAATAGCCTAGAAGCAACGGAAACCTTCTCCTAAATACTAAAAATGAAAAAAAAATCTCGAGGATTCGAAAAACCAACATGATTGCGTATAAATATCGGTTGTAGGTCGACATAATGAAGTGTAGTGCCTACTTTTGCATAATAATTTGAATGAAATATTCTGGCAAGTGATAAAGTGAGTGATAAACTGCGAAATAGCGTTAATTCAAGACTGATGTTAAATTTAATTCGTGTTAACTGACTTTGATCATTTATTAAAATAATAAATAAATCGTTACTTAATTTCTAGTGTTTTCATTTAAAGTAAAGTAAAGTTCTTACGCCACGATCCATGACAATACATATGTATATTTTTATTATTTATCACAAATATATTGCGGTTATTAATTTTAATAAAATATATAATAAAATTATTAAATATTTTTATTAAAATTTTAATAAAAATATTTAATAAAATATAAAAAAGCTTTGTTTCTGTGAACACTTGAGCTTATATATTTTTACCACTCCGTTTCGAAAACAATTGATTACTTTGTCTGGGAGATAAAAAAAGAATCAAAGCAATTAAAATAATATAACAGCATCGAGGAGATAAGAGACAAATCAAACACTTGAAATAAATTAAAGTTTTAATTTATCATCAAAGTCACTGGACACGAACTAAACTGGAGTGTATTATGTAATTCGGACTGATTTCGTACTCGCACATCTGAGACCGCACTATTCACTATTAAACGCCCGGTAGGTACTCTCGTAATATATTTCGCCGGCCACACTGAATCCCCGCATGTAGCTTCTGTCATTTATCTCTGTAATTCCATAACTCTGTCGTCGCGCGTCTTGCACGCAAACCGCTCGAGTTCTAGAAACTTCTGGCGTATTTTGCGCATGTGAGTTTCTTCCAGAGTGTTCCAGTACGCTCGGCAACCTACGATTGTGTGCCAATTTCATAAATAATTACAGTATTTTTTGCATTTAAATTGCATATTTTTGTTAAACACACGATATAATTCGCTTCAATAGACAACAAAATAAAAAATCTGTTTTTTTTGGAACGTTTTTACGTTTGATTCAAACACGCTCCCAAGTACTTACCTAGTTCCAAATCTCGACTGTTTTTTTGTCAATTCTTTGAAAGCTCGGTAGGCGCCTAGAGTATCTCCCCATTCACCCATACACGTTGGTACACTCTTGTACATACGTCATCGTGTCGACTTCATACAGAGATATTTAGTATGGCCCGGATAATATCGTCCCGCTTTGATAAGTAGCAATAAATTAGCTACAAATAATAATTCCTAAATTGTATTTATTGATTTGCGATAGTCTTGATTTTATTCTGAATATTATTTACTATTTGTTTTATCATTAGACCATTATTTATTATTAATTTGTTATAAAAAAGTGTAGTTTGTATTAATATCATATTTAAAATGTTTACAAAATATTTATACTTTACTCTAATGTCACTCTAGGACCATCTATTACCTGTTGGTAGTCTGTTAAAAAAAATACAGATTTTACGAAACGTTCGATCCAAGATAAAAGATCTTTCCATTTAAGAAATAAAATCGAATTAGTACCTACGTGAAAACCGAGCATAAGAGACAACTATGTTATTAGTACCAACTTATATGTCTAATAGCAAAAAAAAAATCAATGCACGTATAAATGAAATATTTTTGTAGTCATTGTTTTAATTGAAAATAAAATTTTGTCATCGCTGGGATAATTTGTTGATACGTATTTTAAATAGCTGATCTTAGCAAAATTAATAGAATTAAAAAAGGCTCGCTCAGATGGTTTGGGCATGTTGAGCAAATGAATGAGAATAGAAGTCGTGACATGACCAGATTAACCAGATACTGGAAGATGGTCCCGTTAGAAGCCTCAACGACCGGCGAGCTTGCATGAGAAGATTTATAAATGTGGATGAGGCGAGAGTTGTATGTCAGGACAGAAGAGTGTGAAGCTCTATCCTCTCTGCCTACCCCCACGGGGAAACGGCGTGATGGTAAGTAAGTAAAAAAAATTAAAAGAAATAATAAATTTAAAAAGTAAATTGAATAATATAAATAACCAGGCCTAAATATTATATTATCTTTTAAATTTTTTTTCATATTATGTAGTACTCAATTATTTATTCGTTTCTCATATATTATTTTTTATATTTTAACTGTCTTTACTTCGGTTTTTGATTATTAATTTGTTATAGTACATATACTTATATTGTATCTTAACAATGGGAAGATTGGCTCTGAAACATGTTGATATTTTCAATATTTAAGTGGTAAAAACAAAGTATATTTTAAGTAATCATAGAATAAAGAAGTTTTAAAAAATAGTAATCTAACATAAATTTACAAAAGAAAAAAGTAATCTAAAAGTAAATAAATATGTACTGTATATAGGCGACGCTTTAATTTCACGATGAGTTTAAAATTTATAATTAAACGTTTTGTTCCACCCAGTGTTTTCCACGTGCTATTTCGCGCACGTGTTCAAAGGTTTGGTACATGTGTATGTGTACCGATGTGTGCGAGTAGGAACCAACAACAGTGTTTCTTGTCAAGTGTTAATTAGAGTACAGCCTGGAAGGCTTTAGGGGTGGCTCGACTCACCCCAGCTCGCGCCCGGGAGGCCGCGCCTGCCCACAGCCCTACCTACACACTACCCCAGCCCGCTCTCGGTACACATCAACCCAGTTTCGCCGAGAGACAGAAAAATTGAGAATAAAAAGGAGAGAGTGACAGTATGTATACTAGTTAGGAGACAGCCGAAATAGACGTGTAGGCGAAATCGATTTTATATTTTTTTATTTATTCTTATAATAAGTAATATAATTAAATTTATATTTCCTAATATATCGATTGTAAAATATTATTTATAAATATGTAAAATATCAAATATATTTCTAATCAGAAGTACGTATCACAAACTCTCTTAGTTTTTTCTTAAAAATTTTCATATTTTTTTCATCTCTAATACCTATCCTCTGGCAGACTCACACACAACTTCATTCCACTGTACATCACAGAAGTTTGCGATCTTTTTTTCTTTCTGAATGGCAATCTTATTGCATCTTTTTTTCTTGTACAATGGTTATGTTCATTTTGGTTTTCTCTTGTTTTTCTTACTAATTTAAATGTATAGTTGTGTCCGTTAACAATTTTGTATATAAATAGAAGTACATTAAATTGAATTATTTGAATATTTTGAGTTTGTTCAAATCTTTCAGAACAGTTCAATCAATGTAGATTTTCTCATTAGCGACATCTGTGGGGATTTAGGGGAATGAAAATGGCTTTGTACAGGCCGCATGGAAAGGCGCTTACAACTCATATGTGAAAGCTTTCCACGCAATTTGAACATATATACAACTTCCAAAAAATGAATAAGCATGGTATATTCTATCATGGATGGAAATAGCGAATGTTACAATTGTGTAAAGTGATCACTTAAGCCAACCATAAAGATAGGTCATAAGTCCTATGTACACCCAAATGACTTCTATACCTACTTTCCCGTAATAATACAGTTTCGTCTGTGTGAGATATCTATAATATACATTAATTATTTGTCTAAATGTCATTATTTGTAGACTTTCTAACATCAATTTGATTCTTGTGTATCGATTTCTTTTTAGTATTATTCTTAATGCTTTATTTTGGAGTATTGTTAACTTTTTCAATTCTCCTTCATTAGCCAAAAATAGTATACTGCTGCAGTGGTTGATGTGAGGGATTATTTATGTAACAGATGTAAAATGTATTTTAAAGCAGGCTTAACTAATCATTATCGTCACGTGGCTTAGCACTGTGGAATTTAAGCCTCTTATTCAATAATTTTCGGTTCTGCTCTTAGTCGTTGCAGTCCTCCAGTGGTGTATGAGGATGTAAATTTACCGTAAATTGGTACTGGCATGGCATTTCCGGTAATATGGAATTAGCGGTAAATCGATCTTACTTATTCCCGGTTTACCGATAATTATGAAAGTGAATATTATGGCATTACGCTATGATACAAAACAACAAATTGAAAAAAAAATATTTTGCACAATATTTTTCAGAAAATAGGTCTGAAACATTGAAGAAAACATGCAATATTTGACGTCGCATATCTTCGTAACTAACAATATTAGATCACGGTTTCTTGAAATTTTCTACTTATAATTAAGGCAGGAGTCTACCTGTAAAATAAAGAGGACTAGCTCTGTTACATCCTGCATATTTTGTGCAAAAAATGTAAAATTTATTTATTTAAGCGTACAAAGTAAGTACCTACAGAATTATACACTTTTCATTTCATTTGTTTAATTTCTCAGTGATTTATATTGTTTTTTAGTATTATGGAAAAGATATTCACTGCCTCATTAGCCTAGCCGATATCTGTAGTAAAGGAGTCGCGGTCATCCGTTGTATCCAACAGTTGAGTCAAAAAAATAACTATAACAATATTAAAATACACAAAATTTACTAAATTAAAAATGTTACATAATTTATAAAAACTAAATTAGTTTTAGAACAAAAGATATTGGCTTACCAATGAATAAAAAATAAATCCTAAATACAACTATGAAATATATTTACACAAATAAAAGAGAACAATAATTACTTTTTTAAAATTTATTTCTTAAGTTAGTTAATATTACATCCCAGTACCTATATTAATTAGTATTTTACATTTATATTCTACATATAATCTATTACTAATATACTATCCATAATAACTTACATATTTACCTACATTTACATATCCTATAATATTATATAATCTATATTGTAGTCTAATGTATAATCTATAATATATCTTATACTCTAAAATTCTGTACTATTTTACAATAATTACAGCATATTACGGATATTGGATATCCTACCCAATCGTACCATGTGTTGTGTACATATAATTATCTTTAATATTTATTATATTATATACCTAACTATATGAATAGGTTTTTTTAATTTTTTATACGTAATATAAACTTTTCAAAAGCATCTTGCAAAACTGCATACAGTACCAGAATACACTACAGTACCTATTCGTGGCATATTAAGAATTTATCACTAAAAAAATTTTTTTAAATACACTAATAATTAAGAATACGGTAAATTAAAGTTTTCACACCATATCTTACAGTTCATTGTTATATTTCAGACAGAATTTTATGATATATTTTACAAACTCAATAGAACGATGTTGATTATGATAGTGAAGTGATATTCGGGATTCATATTTCAAAGTACCTACCTATCTACTAATATTTTAGACAAAAAAAAAACTAGTCATCTCTCATTGACCAATCAGCCGACGTCAGTCAATTCTCATTGTCAAAATAACATTACCATTTCAACGAAATATTTACAGCAGATCATAATAAATCGGGATTATTTTCAAAATACCGTGGTCCAGGGCTGAAAGCTATCGCTTTCATCGAAGTCCTGTGAAATGCTCTCGCAAGATCCATCGCATGAGATGTCCTTTTGTGACTCCGAAATACCCTTTGTGGACGCAGGGGCCGTGCCCTCAATCGGATATTTATTCTCCAACAAAGGAGTCGTTAAAATGTACCTCTCGAGGTCCTGAAAGGTGCACAGTACGACAAAATGGTAACAGAAAAGCATAATGGGCGTGTAATTTCCTCCATTATTCAAACGTTCATAATATTTGGACATGTGCGGTAGTTGAGCGTTTTGTCAGACGCTCTTTCAAACTATTCGTTTACTGTCACAGGTAATAATTTACCCCGAAAGATCGGGCGGAGGTTCAACCCTTTTCAATTGTAAAATACGTGTTCAAATCGTACTGATTTGTGTTCGGGGTAGCCTGTTAGTCTAGCAGTTAAGGCGCTCGCCTAGTGATCTGGTGGTTGGGTGTTCCAGCCTCGATCAGAGACCTAAAATTTGGACACATTTTCTTTACGCACAAGCATTTAGCAGAGTTTGAAAATAATATTGACATGCACGTATTGTACGCATCTCCATATTTTATTTTTAATATGATAAAGTAACAAGATGAGCTATTTTATTTCAATATGTATACTGTCAGAGCTACGCAGAATGCCTGAATTCAGAATATTTTATCCCAGTTAGTACTTAGATAAAAATTAATAAAAATAAAATAATCGGTAAACGTTGCATTGTGTAAAATGATCACTTAATATCCAGCCGTATAACAGCGCGTAAGCTCTGTAAACCTCCAAAGACTTACATACCTACTTTATCATATAGCTTCGTCTCTGTGAGACATCTATAATATATCATGAATAATAAATAAATAAAAAAAATATGATATGCTTTTAGGCACTTTCTTTGCATACCTACATCTATTTTTTTAAATATATTTTTTTGTAAGTTAAAAATATCAAATCACAATAATGTGTATCTCAATTTATTATTTTGATTTACAATATCTAGTTTAATTGGAATCTGAAAAAGCAAAAACATCTACTTCCATTTTTTTAAATAAAAAGAGAAACGAAATAAAATATCATACATGTCGCAGCACACACTATTTTCAAATCAAAATATAACTAACTCGCTGATATCCTAGAATGGGAACTCGAACCATCGACTGTGGAATTACTAGGTGAGAGTCATAACCACTAAACAATTAAGCTACTCAAACATTAATTTCTTTTTTAAATTTTTTAAATTTATTTATTAATGTTGACAGTATTTATTAATGATAACATTGATTCTGACTCACTATGACAATCTTGTATCGAGGTGGGCGCAATATACAACAACATTGTTTAAAACATTATATCATTTTATTTTTTATAAGATAATATCCGTCGTTAGTTACACCTAAATCCATTTTATGATGTGATTCTTAAATATGATCCCATTAGCTGCATCTTTTATTTCAATTGGCAGTCTGTTATACAATTTAATAGCGTAGGTAATGTTTAATGGATCTCTGCCCAATTTTAAAAATAAAGGGTAAGTAACTTTTTTGCAAAGGTATATTTGCTAGATTGTGGGAACATCGAACTCTTTAAATATTTATTTTGAGCTCGTTCTAATTGGCATATAATGACAGCATTGTAATGCCGCCAATTTAGACTTTTAAGTTTCACAGGTTAGAAATTAATGAATTCAGAAAGCTCTAAAACGTAAATAAATGTTAAATAATTCACAATTATGAGTAATGAGCTTTCTCTAATAAATAATCAATTTCTCCGATTAATAATGAAATAAATTTCCCCTACAGTCTTTTGCTTGATTTAAAATAATTAGATAGAACCCAAGATTTTTCAACACCCCCTATAGACCCCACTCCGTCTCCCTCTCTCCTCTACTCAAATTCTTAATCCTTTTTGATTAGAAACTTAGTGCATATTAGACTTTAGTTAGAGTAAAGCGTATGTGAATAGTATTTTGTTAAGTTTTTGGTGTGAAAATAATACTATGGTTGTGGTGTGTAGTGATATTTACATGCTAGTGTAGTGATTGCCCTGACGAAGAGACGGGTTACGTCTCGAAATCGCTAGATAAAAAAAGTAACTTTTAGTTGTTGTATACTAACTTAAATAACATTTTGTTAATGAGCTTTCTAATTGATTGAATTCGTTAATTTAAAACCTATTAAACTCAAGTCATCTAAATTGGCGGCATTACAATATTATAAAATAAGATACACAAAAAGCAATATTGCTTATTTTAAAATACGGCCGTAAGGATTGGTTTTGTTATTGTCTTTTGTGCTCTAAAAATTGTTAAATATATTTATATATAAATGAAGATCGGTAGGTACCTATTGATCTTCATTTAATTTGAATTGTTAAAATGGAACGTTTAAATTTGTGTGAAAATTCTTTCACAAACAACTGACAATCGACCTATTGAGAAAATTATAATATACCGGTGAATAATACATATTTAATAATGGATAAAGTTTATAATATAAAATAATAGCTTTAAATGTTGTTTCTCTTTTCAGGTGTGTACTTTTATTATTTTTAAATTTTAATGTGTTCTTTTGCTAATAAAATATATACTCTTTTCAGAGCAACGCAAAAAAGCTTTTATTTAAAAAAAAACTAAAATATTTGGGAAACCACATTATATATATATCTAGGCTGCGCCTCCCCATCCTATTATGAAACCAATATTCCTATTATTTCTGTTTAATAAATATATATACCAACACAGACGATGATGAATTCTTAAGCACCCTGTGCGGCATTTATTTAAACGGAAGCTGCTTACGAGTCTCTCGACAGATATTCGTGTACTCCATCTCCATCGCACATTTATTTCATTTAAAAATCCCCACTTTTGTACCAAAAATCCTCGAGAATCCCTGTGTTTGCGCTGCGCCCCACAATACGCAGATTCCTGAATAAAAAATCCTTTAGAATCGCACCAACACCTCTCTGGCCAATGGAGTGACAACTTGAACCCTTTCGATTGCCAGGTGTGAAAATACAAGGCCCTTGTGCGCCTGGCAACCATAAAGACGTGTGATGAACGTTAAGACGCGTCCACACCGCGGCGTGATATTTTTTTGCTCGAAAATTAACATTAATACGCAGGCACTAAAAATAATCTGTGGAATTATTATGTCCACCCATATTGATAATTTTTTCGTTATTTGTTATTTTTATCATTTACTTATTTATTTATTTATACGCCCTTAGGGATGTTACATAGAAAGAAAAATAGTACATAAATGTTGTAACTTAATTACGATAAAATAAAATGAATGTTAAAAAAATTAAGAGAGGGTAATAATTAATTAATATAGAGCAAGAAAAAAGGTAATTAGAAAAAATTAAAGTTGTTATTAATAATTAAAAAAAGTTTCTTTTTCTTTTTATAGTTTGTTATCTTCTTTTAATTTTTTTCTTTGTATTTTTTTTTAAAGTTATTCTCTTTTGAATATATGGGTATATTTTTTAATGCACCCTTAATGCACAGACAGTGACGTGGTTGGTGCAGTCTCTTAGTGGCACCGCGCGAGTCCTGCTTCCTGCTTCGCCGTAGCGAGGAAACTGCTTTAGCACTAAAATAATGCTAATTTTAATGGCGAAAATGTAGGGTCGATAAGGGAGACTTTTCTCGTAGAAAAATCTATGACGGGTCCCACTTTAAGTCACTGACGCTCCCGGATGGCGCAAATAACGATTAGGTATAAAATAATAATGAGATACAAAAATAAAAAAATATAAATTCTCTACGTAACAATGTCCGTAACTAACTCTACCAGATGGCGCAAATAACGACGTTTTATAAAAATTAAAGGATAATTCCGTTATTCTCAATGCAACGATATCACTAACGCTACTAGGAGGCGCAAACAACGATAAAGTATAAAATAATGATGCTCTATAATTTTATTTTAAAAAAGGCGGGGCGCGTGGGTGTGGGAGAGACGGCATAGCTATAAATATCACGTCAATAGTTCAGAATTTCGAATCTCTCTGTGGACGAGCAGAGCAACAAAACAGTCGAATATTTTCAGCGATTTTTCTAGAGCTATCAAAGTGTTGGGAAAATTAATTTAAAAATCTTTTTTTACAATCTATCTATCTAAATATACATTATTCATTAGAGTGTGACACGCATTCGGCGCGCAGTTCAAGCAACACGCGAATGTCGAAATTACACGGTATTGACATTTTTATATTTATTTTTATATTTTAATTATATATTTAGTTTTAAGTTAAAGCGAATCGTCAATACAAAAAACAAATGGTTGTCTATTCATGAATTTTCAGCTTCAAAATCTTACAATTATTGTCCGTCATTTTTCGGTTTTATATTAAAATCCTATCGTCGCGAATACATGACAAAATTACACTTAATCAGATTAAAAAAAAACCCATAAAAACTAAGTTTTTACAATACTCCCTTTCTCATTTTCGGGTTTCGTGTCTACCATACGCGTCGGAATCTCCATACAACTTACTGAATTGTGTGAAAAAACCATTAAAAATTCGAAAAATTCCAAAATTATACTATAATTACTAATTTTTTTTAACGAATAATTGATAGATCTTCTTGATCGTCGCCACGAGTCTGCTTGCCAAGTTTCAGCTCGATGGGATCACGGAAAAAGGGTTAAAAATCGATCCAAAGTTTTTCGTCAGATAAGCAGACAAGATGACAAGTAGACAAGCAGACGCTACGAGTTGAAAGAAAGGGAGTAAAAATAATTATTTTGTTATCTTTTGCCTTTAGATTTTACTCTAGATTCCTTATTTAAGAGTGAGGCAGAGAAGGTAGAAGGTATGTGCCGACCAACTACTTGTAATCAATGTACCATTTTCTTCCCAGACAGGTCGGCTGCACTCTTCCGAACGCTCTGAATGAGATAAATGCATTTGAAATGTTTTTATTGGACGCTCCAGAAATGTTCTTTGTAAATAAAATCAAGATTAAATGTGTAAATTTAAAAGTTTAAATTTTTATTAACAAATTCATAAAAATTAAAAAAAATATTAAATGTTTATTTTTCCGCACTTTTTGATAACATTAACCGAATGATGACGCTAAGCGGAAGATAATGTCTACAGTGAATTATTAAATTCAGATTTAATCACTATTAATTACGGCGTTTGTACATTTCATTAAGACAATATTACAAATTTATTTGAAAAACTAGAAAATATTGTAAAATGAGTGTAGGCCATGTTTCTGGCTGACGTTTCGGGTCCAATGCAGGGTTTATCATCAGGGCTGATCCGGAACATCGGCGTTAAAGATTGCATATATTTATGCTATATATATTTTTCTCTTCTTTTTCTTCTTATCTCTTCCACTATTTACTAGGTAGATCAGTCCTTTCCTCTCCGTTCCTGAGTCCCCTTTTGCCTTTAATTCTTTTACTTTAATGGTTTGTTCTTAACTTAAACTTTCTTTTTTTGTATAACCTAAGTTATTGTTGCTGTATGTTAATACATAACACGTTAATTCTGTGGAAACTCGTAAGATGGTCTCTATACTATTTAATATTCATGTGTAATCTGATTTTTATGTGTACCATTAGTTTCCCATAAATAAATAAATTAAATTAAATACCCACAGCAGGATATTTCAGAAAATTCTATCTTGATGGTTCTGAATGGTCGTGAAAATCTGAGAATATTTTTAAATCAAATTAATTAATCAATTAGAAAGATATACAGAAAAATGTAATTCACGAAAAAATATAAGGTTGCTACTGGGATTCGAACCCAGGTCACCTTCTTTCCGGGGCCGGTGACCACTAAGCTATAGCAACCCTCTATGTAATTTCAACTACCGTATCAAAAATAGTGGATTGCTCTATGGACAAAAATAATAAAAATTAATCAATTAATAAAAATAAGAACTACATATAAGGTCGATATATTCACGGAAACATAGATGGTTGCTATAGCTTAGTGGTCAGTGCACCGGCCCCGGAAAGGAGGTGAACTGGGTTCGAATCCCAGTAGTAACCTAATATTTTTTCATGAATTAGATTTTTCTGTATATCTTTCTAATTGATTAATTAATTTGATTTAAAAATTTCATAGAACTTTGTTCTGAAAAATTACAACTTCACAAATATGAATGTGTTCTTGAATATATCTGAGAATATTTTTCGTTTAAAAATACGCATTGCGTTGTCAGTTTTTATTTAATTTTTAGTTTAACAATGAAATTTAGCGCACCTATAAATTCATGATCGATTTCCCGTTTCGGGCTGTGAGCGCACGGGTGGGTCGGACACTTAACCGCGGAAAAAAATGTTAAAAGGTCCCTACTTACGTGCTTCTGTTGGCTTTTGTAGGTACTGAAGGGATCAAGTAGTTAGTTTACCAGGGTTCGAGGTCCTTTTTCGTAAGTTTGTGGGGATAATCCGCAGTAATTCTATTATGCCCCTAATAGGGACCTCTTGTGGCCATTGTCCGGTCTTTGTGCCCGGCTTGCCCCGCTTTTGTGGGCGGGCACGGTACTCGTGGACAATTGCATGCCGTGCTGTCCATATTAACGAGATTAATCAATATTAATGTACCATTAGTAAGTAAAATACAATGATTAAAGATTACGTATATAAACATTTCGTTTCCGTGTTGTCTTTATTTACTTATTAGGAAATATAACAGAAACAAGTTAATGATATATGTAGGTACCTATATAAATAAGAACACGAGTTATTAAAATCGAATATATTGACTTGTATCCTAACATTTATCATATAGAAACAATTTATAAAAGTGTAAACAGTGAGAAGAACAAAAAAAAGACAAGAACAATATATATTTTTTTCATTTGTTCAGCAAAATTGTAGATTGACATTTTTAAATGTTGTTGTTTTATTTGTATGTATCTACTTATATTTTTTATTAATTACACCTACATGTTTCGGAAAAACCTTTCCACCGTCAGGGTGTTTTACAAAAAAATGGATGGAAAGGTTTTTCCGAAACATGTAGGTGTAATTATTAAAAAATATGAGTGGATACATACAAATAATACAATCAATATTTAACAAGAACAATATTTGCAATAGAGTGAAAAAAGTAAATATAGTGAAATAATTAAATATTAATGAATAATATAACACAATAAACCGAATATAATGAAGTAGTTAAGTAATAATATAATGAAAATAAGTGGCAATAAGAGACAATAACATAATAAGATACCAATGTGAAACTTCATTAATATATTGCGTCGCAGAGCATTTTATACATATTAATTAATTGTTGCGATGTTATCTTAGACATTGGTGAAAGCTTTATAAAAGAAAACGGCAATGAAATTTTACATTTAATTAGTAAATCTCAGAAATCAAGTCCCTCAACACTAAATCGTAATAAAGAATCCATTCAATTTAACTAATAATCCATTATTCCTACCATAAATGAGGCTACACCCCCTCCTTAAATTATAATTCTTAACAAATATTTTCTAAGATTTAGGGTTTACGTTTTTTTTATTTCGTCTTAGAAAATAATATTTAAAAATTTTTTTTATCTTGTTGGTCTTGTAGTTAGGACACTTGCTTCGTGATCTAAAGGTCGCGTGTTCGAACCCCACTCCAGTCCTATTTTGTTAGTCCTATTTTCATAGCACAAGCGTTTAGCTTAGTTTTAAAATAGTGAGAATATTGATGTGACACGTATTTCGTGTTCGCATTTCTATTTTTAAAAAAATCAATGTAAAAAATGGATCCTCGACATGGCTACGGAGACCCTCCAAAGCTTGGTCACCATATCATCATTATTGTCACGAAATTCGGGATGCTATTTCGCTGAATGTAGTGTAAAATTCAAATGAGAGTTATTATTCAATGTAGAACGAAAATTGACAGAATCAGATAAAACTTCATATAGAAGATTTAAAGCTGTGATTCGCTCCCGTAAAGCATACGTTTATGTGAATTCCACTTAACATACATCTTCTTCAAATTACGAAATATTATTTTATTTATTTTAATAAATGTGAAAATATAATATAAATATGTAATCCACACACACGAAATAACATATTTAGTTGCCCTGTGAGGCTGATATTAAAAAATCTAACTTTTTTAAAGTTTTATGTGAAATAAATAAAAAAATATATATTCAAGAACACATTCGTATTTGTGAAGTTGTAATTTTTCAGAACAAAGCTCTGTGAAATAATTTTAAGAACCAAATTAATTAATCAATTAGAAAAACATACAGAAAAATCTAATTCACGAAAAAACATTTGGATATAATATCTATTGTATCAAATGTGTTTTCAAATAAAAATGAATTAATTAATCATCGTCCATCTATCGGTAGTATTTCAAAGTAAATTGAACTGTCGTATCAAAAAAGTGGATTGCTCTATGGACAAAAATAAAAATTAATCAAGTAATGAGAATTACAATAAGGTCGATATATTCACGGAAATGTACAATGTTGCTATAGCTTAGTAGTCAGAGCACCGTCCCCGGAAAGGAGGTGACCCGAGTTCGAATCCCGGTAGAAGCCAAATATTTTTTCGTGAATTAGATTTTTCTGTATGTCTTTCTAATTGATTAATTTATTTAATTATTAAAAAATATATATATTTAAATTGCCACGTTAGGGTAAAGTATAATTATCGCGCCTATCTACATTACATTTTTTCAATTATTTCTTACGATAGAGAAAGGCATGTCACATTGACCAAAAGAATTGAATTGAAGGGTTGAAATAGAAATGATTCGACGTGCAAAGTTGTAGTTTTGCAGGACAACAGGTAGGGGGAGGGGGGGATGGGGGATGGCACCCTTAGCCCGGAGTGCTCCAGGTATAGCCAACCGGTGACACTTGTCGTGAAGGGGAGGCCCTCAGCCATTGCACACCCTTGGATGGGATTCGGTTTTACGGAGGAATCTCCCTTGCCTGACATGTTTACACTGTATACCACCATTAAATACAGTTATTTCTTCTTTTTTTCAATAATCTCATCTCTTCTTAAGTGTTGCTGTTTACTACAGGTCGCTTTATTACTCATGGTACTGTATCGTCAGCCACTTATGAATGTATTGCAAGTTTATATTTTTTATTACAATATAATAGTGTGTATATTTATTTAACGTTTAATTATTTTATGAATTGGGAATGAAATAATATTAATAGTAATTATGATACGTTTGATATCCTTCATCAGCTGAAACTACGTATAGATGAAAACTAGGTGAAAAAAAAAATTTGGTTAAATTTGGTTACAGTACATTTTATTATATTAATATAATGGTTAGCCATTGAAAAAAATTAGTAAGTTTTAAAAATGATTAAATTATAATAATTACTAATGTGTCAAATTCACATTAAATTTCAAATAACACATTGCGCGCGGTCATATAACATTTTCTCGCATATATGAAGTTCACGCTCACTATTGATATGTATCGGTATACAGTAGGTACATCCTTGAAGTGCCATGACCAAATAATCGACCTGTAATACGTAACTAATGTTTTTTTCGGTATTTTTATCATTAAATAATGTTTTTTCGCCATATTCATAAAATTATCAGTTGTTTTCTATCCACTGCGTCATGAAGGCCTCCCCAAATGTTGTTGTTTTATACCACGTATTTAATGTTTTTTCTCCATTTCATGGACCTTTAGGCGTGAGATAAAAAATTTTAAAAGCAACTTTTCTAAGATGTTTATACACATCAAAAAATTGCCCAATAAAAATTGACGTCTTTCCGACATCATGATAAAACATAATGAGTATCCGATAAATAGTGCAAAATAGTTCTCGTGGGTATACAATTACCGCGCCCCATTGAGGGCCAGAACCACGAATTGGTCTTGCGGTCCGCTCTGCAGCACAAGAATGGGCCCCCTGAACACCCTGTCGCGTCGAATAAATCCAAAATACAATTTACCTGCTCCAATATTGTGACATGCCCCCGCATAATAGAGCACGGCCCCGACCGCCGAAACCCAATATCTATCCCATTATTCCGGTGCCTCACAAAATGAATTATGTCGTTAGTTAAATAGGCACGAATTAAAAAAAATTAACACGTGACAACCATCGGGGACAGATCACGATGTAAGTTAAAAAAATGTGAAAAAATATTGATTGTATTATTTGTATTAATCTACTTATATTATTTGATTAATTACACCTACATGTTTCAGAAATACTTTTCCATCGTCAGAGTGTTATGTATAGGTATAGTATATGTCAAAATATCAAAATTAATAATGTCTTTTGTTTTTTGTTTTTCTAAATCATTTGAAAATTTATTTTTAAATACTTTAGAATTATTAAAATTATATAAAAATGAAATTTCTAATCATTTAGAAAAACAAAATTCATTTTGATATTTTAACATATATATACATAATACCCTGGCGATGGAAAGGTATTTCCGAAACATGTTGGTGTAATTAATCAAATAATATAAGTAGATTTATATAAATAATATAATCAATATTTTTAAAAATGTCAATCCACAATGTTGCTGAATCAATTGAAAAAAAAAATCATTAACATTAAATAAATTAATATCAACATTCGTTACTCGCATTCCTGTTACTCGCACCAACTCCGGATTACGCTCACCCATAGTGGGAATGTGCCGAGCTTACAACGATTTGTTCACCGACATTATTATCTATCTTTTGTCTTATATTATTCTGCGTTGCAAAATTTGATTAACATCTAAATACATGTAAAATATGCTCGGCGTCACAAGATATAAATGAAAATTTCACTTGGGTGTCTTATTTAGGACCGGTTGTTTCAAGTTGGATTAAAGTAAAAGTTCGTTTAAAGCATAGATTTTTGCGTCCTCCATCAATCAAACGATCCGTTTCCGTAAAAATCTATGCTTTAAACGAACTTTTATTTTAATCCAAATTGAAAAAACCGGGCCTAAGTCTTTATTTTATTGTCACTTACATCAGTATTTTCGTTTCACTATGTCATTATTATTTTTTTGGGTCCGCTCTGTAGTTTGAACCAATGCGTAAATGTTAATAAAAATCGATAGATCTTGATTCACCCCTTGAACAACATGAATTCTCTAAATGCTCAGGAAGAAACGTTAACATTACCTATATCACTACAGTATCCTGTGAATTCATTCAAAATCTTTTGATTAAAGATTGAAATATAGATAAATTACAACATATTACATTACTGACATACAACTCTACCCACATCCACATTCATAAATCTTCGCACGCAAGTTCGCCGGTTGTTGAGGCTTCTAACGGGACGATCTTCCAGCATCTGGTTAATCTGGTCCTGCCACGGACGCGCTCCTTTCACGGACGCGCTCTCTTTTTGGCGACATCAACACTTGCATTATATATCTTCCTTATCATTGTTTCCTCGTTTATTCGCTTAACATGCCCAAACCATCTGAGCGACCCTTTTTAATTCTTCAATCAATTAATCAATTTTTTATGATTTTAATAGTTAAGCACTCAATAGTTCATCGAATTGTTGAACATTTGATTTTTAAGATGATCTTGGAAAAACGGATTATGCCAATTTTAACTTACTGTTCATATTGAACATTGAACAATTAAGATTGAAGCATTGGAAAAGGAAGGAATCAGAGGTAAATAAAAAATAATGTTGGAAGACAATTTAAAAAAACAGAAAAATACATGTCAGAATAAAAGACCAACTAAGCGAAGACAATAAAAACAGGCATTGCGCAAGGCTCGATGATCGGACCAAAATAATATTTATTGTACACAAAAAGACTAAATAAGTTACATAAGGA
Organism: Agrypnia vestita; assembly: GCA_016648135.1. Classification (NCBI taxonomy): domain Eukaryota; kingdom Metazoa; phylum Arthropoda; class Insecta; order Trichoptera; family Phryganeidae; genus Agrypnia; species Agrypnia vestita. Next base: position 95,879 of record JADDOH010003868.1, read on the forward strand.
GATGTTTATTTATTTGCACATGATACAGGTTTGCTAGTCACGAGGAAGGATATATCAGAAGCCACCGAATTATTACAACATGACTTGAACCTAATACCAAAATGATCCGACGATATCAATTTAATAATAAACAGAGAAAAAACCAAAATAATCTATATTACATCTCCAAAAAACAAAAGAGGGAATATAACTAATATAAAAGCACATTCATAACAATGCATACATAATAGTAATATAAACTGCTCATGCAAAGAACTGGAAATAGTAAATACATAAAAATAACTCGGATTAACAATAGACAAAAATTACAATTTCGAAGCACATATATAAAATATATGCGTAAAACTCCGATTTTGCATGGCTAAACTACATCAACTTAAAAACATATTACCATTTAAACTCCTGAAGATGACATACATTAGCCTTATCTGAAGCCATATTATCATATGGGGAGGGACTTCTAAAAATAATTATACCCCCAGAAATATGAGTCCAAAGCATAAGCAACGAAAATATACTATTTGAATACTGCGAAGTTCTCCCTGTTAAACAAATATGAAGAGGAAAAGGAACTAATAAATAATAGCCATAGGCAACTTCTACGGAACGAGAACAACAAAGAACACAGTACCACGACTCTTCAACAAAATACCGGAGTACGTGAAGACTATCACCCAACCTACAAGGAGAGGAAGGGAAATAAGGAAATTCCTACTAAATAACTTGATCCTGGAAATCTACAAAATATGCAATGTACTTAGGCAAGATAATGGAAAAGAAACGTGCCGACAAGCTGTTTATGGTTTGGCATGATCTAAAATAATATAAAATATGTATAAATTTAACAATAATAAATTTAAAAAAAAAACATTTACTTTATCAGGGACGTAATAATGTAATAAATAGATAATAAATGTTTTAAAATTATTTTCAATAAAATTTTTAATCCGCCTATTTTACAAAAGTATTGAATTAAAATTTATTTTACCTATTCTATCATCGAGGCAGCTAAACTGCATATCTCATATTCATCTAAATCTTAGCACTGTATGAATTTATCGTACGTTTTATGGTTTTCATCATATCATAATAATCATAAGTAATCATTAGCCATCGTCAGTCTACTGCTAGATTCGTTCCTCCACCAATATTTACTTTACCTACACAGGGGCGTGCAGTCATTTGTTTGACAGAATATTTTTTATTTTATTTTTAATGAGACACTGACAGAGTAATGGGTACACGATACATAAAAAAAAAATATACAACTTTTCAAAGCAAGAAAACACTTTGTGGCTTGACATTATAAGAAATTTAAGAAAAAATTAAATACTATGTTTTAAACCACTTAATTGCTATATATTTGTCAACTAGTTTCGGTTGGACTCAACCTTCTTCAGGACAATTACAATATAGACTGTCTATATTGTGACTATCTATATGACTGTCTATATTGTATCTATGACTGCTATATATTTGTCAACTAGTTTCGGTTGGACTCAACCTTCTTCAGGACAATTACAATATAGACTGTCTATATTGTAATTGTCCTGAAGAAGGTTGAGTCCAACCGAAACTAGTTGACAAATATATAGCAATTAAGTGGTTTAAAACATAGTATTTAATTTTTTCTTAAATTTCTTAAAAAATATACATTATTTTTAACTCAACTCAATACACAATAGCAAGTTTCTTCGACCTACTCTAGCATAAACATGCGTATTATGTACATTTATGTAGTTTATAATGTAGTGTGATCATATAAAAATATGTAACTAAATGATTGATTTAATGTGGTTGGTTTGAGTTGGTTGAGGTTATTCTTAAGAAAATGCATATTGTGTAAAAGTGACTTTTTGAATAATGATAGGATATCTGCAAGGATCTCAGCATCAATGTAAGGGTCAGCACAATACATATTGTACGTACGACACACTCTTGTGATAACCAACTATAACCAACATTATTAGGATGCTGACTTATTCTAAAGAACTTCGGGTTTCTTATATAAATCTCAAATAACAGTACCATACGTAACCGGTTAAAATAACGGTTATTGTGAGTCACCATAAATTAAAAATATATGTATTTATATTCAAATGATGATGTTTTAGTAATAATATCTTTTTTTTCAGGATTTTCCCAACTCAAGTCTTCCTTCAGTTCAGCTGGTCAGCCGTCATGTCTTTCAGGTAATTATTGTAATGTACCGAATTCTTTTAATACTTTTAATATAATTTTGTTGGTTTATTACTGTAGAGAATTATGCTTCTATGAAATGCCATCAGAAATGGCAAAACAATCCTTTAATAAAATTTAATTAATTGCTTAAAATATCTATAAAAAATATTTTTGAATTATGACGTTTTCTAGAATGAATATTATTGAACAAGATTTAAGACAGGGCATTAATTAAAGTTTTATGTAGTTACATAAAAATTTGTTTTGGAGATCAATTTGCTATTAATTAAAATATTTAAAAAAAGATTGTGGAATATTTTTTTCATTTGCACGTATGCTCTTGAAACATAAAAGTAGTCGAATCTAATATATTAAAGTTAATTTATCCTTATTTTAGACTTTATTGTATATATTATAATACATTCATTTAGACGGTCCCTGCATACGAATCGACTCGAATCTACAAAAATTATTTTTTCGGTTTACTATTTAAACCATCCAGTTTACTCTACTTTTTGGACAGTGTTATATTTAATTTGAATTTCCTTTAAAAAGAAGCAAGTATAAAGAATTTTTTACCATTATCCTTAAATATAGAGTAAATCGTATAGTTTAAAATAGTAAAACTAAAATGGAATTTTCGCGGATTTAACAGTACACGTAAGGACCGTCGATATGTCCTATAAAATGCCTATAAGCTTCGAAAAAATATAAATGAATGCAAAATTGCATAAAGACTACTGTGTTAACATAACTATTTAATCTCGCAACTATAAAATGAAATAGAAAACACTAATAATATAGATAAAAATAATAATAATATAATAATAATAGTAATATAGATAAAAATTATAGAAGTGAACATGAAATAAGGGAAATGATGCACTTCTGCATCATCATACAGAATATAAAGACAAATCTTATATATAAATACGTATAGACTTGCACTATTTGAAGATGAATGCTAGAACATAATTAAAATAAATAAAGCGATGCTAGAAGCCTTTGAAATGTGCAAATTTAGGATATAAATGAAACAAATTGTAGGGGAAGGAAATATTTTGAAAGTGCTTTGGTCCTTTTTTTGGACCAACACTTTTCTTATTACAATGGTCGAACAAAAGATACAAGGAAAAAAGAAGAAAGTAAGACTGAGGAAACCATTTATGCGATACTTGCTGGAGATGACTATTTGCAGAAGATACCAAAAAGTAAAATATCTGACGTATGATAATCATCTATGGAGAAGGCTATAGTGACAAGAAAGAATGGACAAAAGTAGTTTATTTGCACCTGAATTATATACGGAATTTTCATAATCTGTGATTGTATAAAAAATAAAATAAAATACTTCGTCAGTTCAACGACTTGATGAGTTGCTTGAATATTTTTCGATTTGGCTAAAATATCCAACAGGAGCAGAGTCGACTGCGATGGAGGGGTGGGGAGAGCGGCGAGGGGGGATTAAAGGAAAGGATTGAGAAGGAATAAGAGTCGGGTAGGTGTGAAGAAGGGGTCGGGGGTTCCAAGGTGAGATTTGAGATTGATAAGTACAAGGGTTTAAGTGGCAGACGGCTCGCGAAAATGTTTCGGTAGGTGAATTAATAATTATGGACTTTTTTTTAAATATAATTATTATAACGAATATGCGATTCATCATATTGAGTAGTTGAATCAAAGCTTACGCTAACACCATTTTTATTTTTTTAAATTTGAAAGTCAATACATTCTTCTTCTTCTTCAAATATAGCAAGTTTATTTTGTGGTGACATAATTGTAATTTATATAAATTAACTTTGTAAACACCACTTATTTATTGAAAACAATCAACATGTTTCGAAAACAATGGCTTCTTCGTCAGGATAATAAAAATAAAATTTAAAAATCGAAGTATAGATCAAAATATTAAAAAGTTATATATGGAAAATGATAATATAAAGTACGTACTTAACATGAAAATAAATTTAAGAGATGACGGAGATGACAGATAAAGGACCTGATTGTTTACAACATTCAATTTACTATTTACACTCTTTCTTATTTCCAAAATTTCTACTATTTGTGATTCCGTATAATTTGTATGTAAAATTTGTAAGCCCTTATTAATATCAAAAGAATGATCTATAGCCAAAAGATGGTTAGAAAATTCAGAATAATTATTACTATTTAAACACCTTAAGTGTTCCTTAACTCTATCTTCAAAATTTCTACACGTTTTTCCGATATAAAAATAATCACAATCATTACAAATCAAATCACCCGATTTTTTTTTTAAATTATCCTTATCTTTATTATTTAATATGTATTTTTTAAATTTATTATTAGTATAAAAAGCTGGTTGAATAACATTTGAGATATTTTTAACTATTGAATTAGAAATTTCATTATTTATAAATATAATTTTCCTCCAATGTTTATCAGATTCAAAAATTGAAGGGTAAACAATAGATTTAAAAAAAAATCTTGTACTTTTTATTTAACATAATATCAATTAATTTTTTATCGTAACCATTATTTAAACGCGATCTGTTTAATAATTTTTAATTCAATATTATAATTGAACAATTGAAATATTCAAATCCAAAAAAATTGTGCTATAATTTTGTATTTCTATGGTAAATTTAATCATTTTATGTACTAGATTAATAACTACTACTACAAAATTAAGATAAATTTTTGGTTGTCTTTAAATACCAGTCCATATACATAAAATGTCATCAACATATCTTTTCCAAAAAAATACATATTTTAATAATAAAGCAGAACAATTAAAAATTCTTTTCTCTAAATTATTTAACAATATATCAGCCACTAAAGGACTTATACTAGAACCCATTGTTAAACCCTCTTTTTATTTAAAAATAGTATTATCAAATTGAAAATAATTTCAAGAATGTTAAGAAGCCATTGGCTTCGAAACATGTTGAATTTTTTCAATAAATAAGTGGTGTTTACAAAGTTAATTTATATAAATTATTCAATACATTCTCTAAGCTTATTCCTACATTTAGCATATTAGTTAACTATCATAAGTATCAATCTGAAGTTATTGCATGTTAGAAAACAGCTCGAGTTTCTGAGCTTACCTATATCTAAATTCACAAGAATAAAATATTTCTGTTTAATAAAAATTGTTCATCATTGTTTAATAAAAATTTCTTAAATATTTAATAATGTTTTACACTCTTACGTTACTGAGAACTTTATTTCATTGCAACCTTGATGATGCAATGAATATATTTACTTCCTCGAATTTCAAAATCAACCTAAATTCAAATGCTTAAATTTCTATAAGAAACCTAAATCCATTGCCATGGTTTCAAAATGTACCTGTAGATGGCACAAATAACAATGAGGTGTCCAAAATAAAAATTCTCTAGGTAACAATGTCCGTCACTAACGCTACCAGAAGTCTCAAATAATAATAAGGTATAATATAATTATAGTATTATAAATATCAAAAGCAAAAAAAGCGTAATTCGCTGTTTAATATTGTCCATCACTAACGTTATCAAGACGCTACGCTACTCTAGATAGCACTGTTCTCACAGCCTTGACTGGCGGCCGAAATATATAATATAAGTATTTCATTTTTGACGGGTTTGACTAGTATAAAAGTTAATAATTATGAAATCCTAAATATGTAAAATGTCATCACGTCATATATGACGATATGTACAATATTACAAGATAATGCAAATGGATTATTAATGTCACGGGACGTGGCTTTGGGAGGCAAATGAAAAAAACTAGATTTTTTTTTAGTTAAATTTATTATCAAAGAAAGTCCCGGACACGAGTTAAATTTTAGTACTGTTCTTAATTTGGTAGTCTCCAAATCTCTTCCAAATATTTCACGCAATTATTATTAAACTTTTACTTAATTCGCACTAACAAACGTTATTTCTAGTCCTTGAATCACTTCTGAAAAATTCCGTTAGATATTCGCCCGTAGTAGTAATTCTCCATGGTTTCCTCTTTAATTCACTTTTTACTTGCGCTAACTTTTACTAGTCCTAACTTGCGAACTTATGGAAATATATGTATAATAAACGCATATATTTTTCAAAAATATGCGTTTTGAGTCTATTTATACATATTTCGGCCGCGAGTTACGGCTGTGAAAACAGCGCTATTTAGCGTAGCTCCTTGGTAGAGTTAATGACTGACATTGTTACATAAAGAATTATGTTGTTTGATTATATCCGTTTTCGCAAACAGAAAATCATTCCACAGGAGTTTGCTAATTTAGAAATTTTAACATAGGTATGTTTATCTACATAACATAATACAGGTACTCGTACATATTTTAGAGCTTTATTAAATGGAAAATACGTTACATCTTGATCTGACTTGAGCGTAGCTAATCACTCAAAAATTCCAAATTAATACTAATACACATAGCTAATCAATCAAATTCCAAATTAAGTTCAAACACTTAATAAAACAGTCCTCCCGACGGTCCCGCGAGCCACCCGCCCCCCACCCCTCCTCACCAGCGCCCGTCGCACCATAATCGCCCGGGGCTCAAACACAAACCACAATCGCAAATAATCACCACGTAAATTCACCCACTGCGCAAAAATGCACGCTCTATTTACAGGCCGTCGTGACGCAGTTGAAAGATCAAACATCTCCTTTGAGCGAGGTTCCGCGCTGCTGTACTAATTTCTTCACGACCCGAAGCCGGGTCTTTATACAAGGGGAGCGTGTTTAACGCTTTACACCCAACCTTTTGTTTCTACATAATGAATATGCACCAGTTTACCACCTCGCGCCCTCCAGCACCAAAACGATCTAAATCTCGCACCGCGCACACTCAAAACCCACCCTTATTCAAATAAAACGTAAGATGCAGTTCCCTGTGTAAATTTATCACACTTGTTTGCATTTGAAATCATACCTGTTCGGGGCTAATATTGAAAGATAACATCTCGGCGGCGTATTGATAAAGGAAACAAGCCTTTGTGTACTTTTGAGATAAGGGATGTTTTTGTTTGTTTCTCGCGCCGTGTTTGTGTGATTCTGTTTTTGGTATCGATTTTCTTTAGCCTTGCGTACAAACGAGCGCGTGTGTGCATGTGTGCGTGTGCATGGATCGTGAGAGAGACCCTTTGAAAGCAATGACTGATTTGAATTTCCCTTGTTTTGGTGTGACAGAAGGAATATTAATTCATAAACATTTATTTATTCAAATTGACGAACTGTTGGGCAGTCAATTTTCAATTTTGGTCAAAAACGCATTTGCAAAAGAAAAAAAACAAATTTCACATCATTCAACACAGTAGCTAGCCATCGGTGGAAAATGTGGACATAGCTTTATTTCTTTTTTTTAAGCTTTTTGGTATCGCTGTCATTTAATTTGAATGGTTCAATTCTGAAAACAAATCAACAAATGTTTCAGTGGCGTGCGTTTAAATTGGACGTCCGGGGTGTCACTTTTTTTTTGCAATCAATTGAATACTCCAAAAACACTTCGCTAATGACTTAATTAATTATTTTTTAAATTGATTCAGCAACATTGTAGATTGATATTTTTAAAAATATTGATTGTATTATTTGGATAAACTTACTTATATTATTTGATTAATTACCCCAACATGTTTCGGAAATACCTTTACATCGTCAGTGTGTTATATATATGTCAAAATATCAAAATGAATAATGTCTTTTGTTTTTTGTTTTTCTAAATTATTTGAAAATTTATTTTTAAATATTATTGCTGAAGTTCTTGATTACTTGCAATTATTGGAAAATTCTTATGATTCTAAATTATTCAATTTCAGACAAAAATTATTTAGGTATGCGTAAAATAGAAAGTCCTAAATTTTTATCAAAAGCGTGATCATTTTCTAACAAATGATTTGCAAATTCAGAATAACCATGATTATTCAGATATCTCAAATGCTCTTTAACTCTTTCATTGAAATTCCGACCGGTTTTTCCAATATAAATCGCTGTACAATCTTTACACGACAGTTTATAAACACCTAAATTGTTAAATATATTATCTTTATCTTTAGAATTTATGAGGAATTTCCCAATATTATAATAGTATTGTATCCATTATTAATTGCGATTTGTTTTATTGTATTTAATTCAATTTAACAATTAGAGTGAGACAAAGGTACATTGAATATTGATTGTATTATTTATACAAATAATACAATCAACATCGTTACTTAATTAATTGTTACATTTTTTTTTGTTTTCGGTTGCAATAAATCTCATTTCCGGATATACATAATATTTGTTAATTTTTCAAGAATTAAAATTTAAAATTAAATTGCAATTTTTGTTTGTTGGTTTTTGTCTCGGTACTTAGTATACCGTTAATTTGCAGTTTTTATGTTAGCATAGCAACAGTAATAACATTAATTGGCAGTTACTTTGTCATTTAATATGATAATTTTGATTTTCACTAAATTTAACTTTATATCTACTATACACACTAAGGTGCTTCAAAAAATTAATTTTTTTTTATCGGAGCATACTTTTACATGATTTCAATTGCCAAAAATTTTATACGTATTTATTTTTATTTTTCATTTAAATTGATTTTAGGGCTCGCTACCATTGATGTTATTTATAATTATAATTATAATTTAAATATGCGCCGTTTAAGGCAATGACTGCAACGCTTTAGAGCAAAAATGCAGCATCAATAAGCTGTGGATAGGTTAAACACATCCTTCTCTCGATCTTCGTAGTGTTTTAAACAATAGGAAACGTGTTTAGATATGTTAATATTCCAACCAGAGTTTTCGAGAAATGACATACTTTTTGTTCACAGACTGAATTTACGATCGTGCCATATAATGGCGTTTACAAGTGATGTTAAATTAACTCGGAAAATGACATCTTTGGTACCTGTCTGCCTTGGAAACTAGTTTTCTTGGAACTACACGGAAGATGGTCACTGCCCTCGAAAATTAAGGATTGGAAGGTTCTCCAAAGCGAACGACTCAAAAATCTCTCTGTGATTATAAACTTGGAAGATTTTGTTACAAATCATACATTGTGATTTGTAAAAAAATCTTGTTGACGAAAGATGTTAATTTATGGTAGGATGATGCTGACTACAATAAAGCTAAGACTTTTGTACATTCTAAGAAATTTCTAAGAAAATTGTAAATGATTTAGAAGAAAGGGGAACAGTGCTCATGGAAGAGTTGGAAGAGTTATCGGTGGTGTGAAGACAATCGTCTGCACTCCACCGATGAAGAGCAGAAGCAATATTTACTCATGGCGGATAAAGATTATTATTACAATTCCATTTAATTACCTATTTTCATTTTTTAAGTGTTTCATGTAATTATTAAATTTATTTTAATCTAAAGTTTAACTAAATTTTTGTTAAAATTTGCTTAAAATAAATTTGTTCAGTTTATATATCGACTTATGTTTTTTAGTTAAGTCCTACTTTTTCTGAGTTGGTAGCGATCCTTAAAAGTTCTTTATGAAATCTGAAAAAAAAATACTGTGTTTTTAGACATATGAAAGGGTGCAGCATAGAAAAAAAATTGTAAAAAAAATTCATATATTTTTGGAGCACCCAAATACACAGTTTGAGTTATTTTTTCAGTACTTACTTTAGTTTTTATGAAGAAAAGTCTCTTTAACCGTAAGGTCTAATTAATAGCTTGTTTAATTAAGGACACCTGATCAGAGAGATTGCACCTTTCGATAAAATAATTAATAATAAACATTGACAAAATAGTTCAACGTTTGTAGTACAAAGTTAAGTCCGGTGAAAATTTCAAAAAACGTTTGGAGGTGAATCATCCATCAGTGGATAAGCGAGAGCTAATGATGATGATGATGATTATTAAAAAAAAAAAGTTTTTTTTTTACTAAGCTTAAAGCACGCTGGATGAGTGTCTCTAAAGTTAAATTGCTATACAAATTAGTTAAATATATAATTCGTTAATAATACATGATTTAATAAAAGATTTTTTTAGCAATACTCCTTTTATGGTGTATATGATATTCTTTCGAATTATTACAAATACTTACTAGAACACGCCAGAAAATAAGTATTTTAAATTTTTAACTCCTATCATTTACCAGCATATATTTTTAAACAATATTTTTATATGAAAGTATGTTCTAAGAACACAGTTACTAAATTTTGTCCCCAGAGGGATGATTAATTGATTAAGGATATATTATGGAACTTTTATAAAGAAAAAGCTAATTTATATATGAAGAAGGTATTTTAGAAACCCAATAAGTCATATTTTTTTCCAAAATGGGATTTTTACGTTTTTTTGTTCTTCTAAGATAATCTCACAAGCCAGTCAAAATCCACATAAGTCACTATAATATCGAAAGAACAGCATCAAGTCAAGGATCGCATGTATTCGAGAAGCCCCATTAGTCACTGATAAGATAAAAATATTTCATTCAAAATCAGCTAATATACATTTTTGCACAATGATGAAAAAGATGGGGTGGGTAGTAACTAGTGAATACATTTGTGGCTTTATATCAGATACTTTTGTACTTAGAAATGCATCTAGAGCTGTTTTACCTCATGAACGAAAAATCAAAGTACCTATTTTATGATGAAATATATAAGTGGCCAGTTACCAGTGGCGTGCAGTGGGTATAAACTTAGGTTATGCTGTGACCGACTATATACCTATATTAAATATATGTATATATATATATATATACGCATATACCTATAAGGGTATATACATTTAATTTTTTTTTTAACTATATATAATGAACTATTTTGAGTAGCTTCAATCCACAAAAATAACTGCACTATAAAAGGAGTATTGTAAACAATATTTCCTAAATAAATAAATATTTTATATAGGTATAGTTAATACGGCGAAAAATTTCAATATATTTCGAAGACGATTTATATATAATTAAATCGGGAACAACACTAATTTCAAATATACGTTTCTTTTCACAAAAATGAACATTTTATGATATCATTATGATATGACAGATAACAAATGGTATTTATCGTATTCGAATTTACATTTACCATAGAAAAGACATAAAATTTACACCGAAAGTTTTGGGTGGAATTTGTAAAAAATAATATTTCTGCATGACGTGCGCCTGGCATAGGACTTTTCGAAGAAGGACGCTATTGCACAAAACTCGCAGCATTAAAAATACAAGGTTTTTTCCTTGACTTGACTATATCTGTGGAACAAATTGGTTGGCGAAATAAATGAAGAATTGACATGAAGTTAAGCACAGAACAGACGAAAATAAAACTTCTAGCCGTAAGCTTACGGCTAGAAGTTTAAATCGAAAAAAACAGATACGTCACGTTAAATGGAAACGTCAAAAATATAACTTCTAGCCGTAGGACGAATTACGGCTAGAATTTTAAATAAACTTTTTCTTAAGATTAGGATTATTTAATTAATATTTGTTTCTCAGAATCTTTACTAATGCACTGCTTTTTTGCTTGTATGCGCTGCACGCCACTGCCAGTTACACATCGCGAAAACATTGAGGAATAAGTATCGTTGATTGTATTGCCTATTTTGATTCTAGAGTATAAATTAAAAATATAAAAATAAAATAAAACTAGCAATTTCTTTTATATAATTTAGAAACCCCATAAGTCAAATGACTTTGTAGTGATTTTTCAGGTACTGAAAAACAACAAAAGAAATTTTTTTTAGATAAAACATTGTGTAAACACTAAAATTTTAGTTTTGAAGTATTTTATTTATTTTAATTTTCTAATATTTACTGCAATTATGGACATTATTTTTATGTTTTCTTTGTTTATTCATGTTGTCAAAGCAATCCCAGTAACATCGAAGAACTGTTGGCTTCCCTTATTATTTGTTATTACCTGATGAATATAAAACTTTTTTCCACGTTACTCAACTTTTGAGGTCAAATTTCGGCAAGATTGAGATGAAATTATGAAAAAAATGCCACGCCATGCCATGCAAAAAACGCACATGATACATACTGTCATATAGACCACAATAAAATGATAAACTCACTTTGTGATCTGATGTAGTATATAGACTATTTTATAAGGACGCTTTAAAATACTATTGGCATAAATTTACTTTTCCAATGAAGCCAATTCCATGGCCGATACCAGGATTTTTATATATTTTATTTTTATTTCATTTTATGGTTCTATACCGCTAAAAATACGCTATACATGATATCTTTATAAAAATTCACAGCCTTTTCTTCCTATTTGTCATTTTTGACAGTTAATTGTCAATACACATCACAAAAAAAGCTATTATTATTTTTAACCTGACGCTAGGTAATATACATTTTTTTGCATTTTTGCATTATAATTTGTTTATAAACATTTTCTGCCTTTTGTGTTGGATATGAGAGATGTTAGTAATGTAAGTTTTAACTTTCAAAGCTTACACATGTATAAAAAGTTATTCAAATTGGAATGCCATTTTTTTTATAAGTAATCAATCTATTAACAAACTTTATGAATGATTCATTCACTTCCGTAGGTAGACACTAACCTAGTCCATGATCAAATAAGTAATCAAAAAATCATCAAAAATATACCTATGTAGATAACCTTATGCAACACAATACTAAATAAGTAGGTATGTTGAATACTTTGTCTATGGTAACTTAATAAGGTACACCTAAGGATTTTTTTTAAAAACATCGTTAGTAAGTAATTGTTTCGCAGGAAATTAATTCCGTCCGCCATGTTATGTAAATGCATAGTTCTTATACGTGAACACGTACAAACTATTAAGAAAATATAAGTACCTTACTAATAATACAACTTAAGTTTTGCATATTAGCGGGGCGTGCAGTGAGAACAAGAAGCATGACTTTTTCCTAAGTATATATTTAGAAAAAGAAACCCAAATAAAGTACATATCTCGTAATGTTCCTATCACAATAATTAACATATTCAATATTAATACACAATAATTAACATATTCAAAATTAGATCCCTAATATTTCATAACATTCTGCCAGATAAATATTTATTTTAGATTTTTTCCAAATATATGCTTAGTAAATAATAATGAATACTAAACTGAAGAACACTATACAAAATTCAAGAAACACATAAAACAAATAGAATATACATAATTAAAACAAAAAATAGAATTATAAAAAATAATCAGTATCTCTCTACACTGTTCCATTATTAACTTATACATACTTACTCAATCATGCTCTTGTGTATCATACTCCTGTCCCCAAACACAAGTATTACTTTACTGGGGACAGTTAAACATGTATAAAAAAATTTAATATTCAATGTAAAATGTATGTGTGTTATATTTTTATTTTCAATAAATAAATTTAAATACCTATATAAAAAAAAGTCATGCTCTTGTTCTCACTGCATGCCCCTGCATATTAGATACAGGAAATGTATTTCATGAGTGAAAAATTTAATATTTAATTGAATAGTTTATTCTGGATTGTATTATTAATAAGGGTATACTTTGTTTTACCACTAATTTGCTAAAAATACCAACATGCCCTTACCGGTCCTTTCATCAGCAAACAACGTATACTAAAAATTAAAAATCAAAAATCGACGTATAGACAGTAACAAAATAAAAATAAATACCGATATATGATAATTTAGTATTAAGTTACTCATAATTAAGTACTAAGTTGTTTTCATGTTATTAAGTACTAACATGAAAACAAATTTTAAAGACTATTTATGAAAAGAACCTGTTATTAAGAAAATTCAATCAAGATTGATTTTATCTATCTTAATCCATTAATTAGTGTTATTATTAAATACATAGCGCCAGTGGCGTACCACCTACACTAGGTATGGACTTAGGTTATGCTACTAATATCGATGATGTAAGTAATAGTACGATGGAATGTATCGTGTTAGTCGTGTAGTTTGTGTAATGTGTAGTTTGAATTCATCTAAAAAAAAATACGAGCATGTTTTATAAAAAATATACCCGAGTTTATTAATTATACTTTCATTAAAAATATTAACATAGTCTTAAGAAATTTAAAATAACACCGTTTAAAGTATGCGTAGGTACGATCAAATTCTCTTCAAATACGCATCTGTGTCATTTTGCAACACGTCCATTCAAGCGAAGACGTGTATTCTGAATACCGTGCGGCTGAGGGACATAACTATTGCGTTTAGTTGGTACCTATTGAAAACACATGCACAATTTAATTTGTCATTTATAAATTCTTCCGCTAGATGCCTACGTATTTACCTGGAAATAAAACAAATTTCGTTATGATAGTATATTTTCATATTATACTGTTTTCACCAAAACCAAAAAAATATTGTAAATAATATGTGACATTCCGTACTTCCATTTCGTATTAAATAAATGATTAATGGTCATAGGATTCATATTATTTTAAATAGAGTGAACTTAATTAATCAATTAAACACAATTAAATTTCATTGGGGTAGATAATAAAGGGGAGTGAATAAATAATAATAATACATTCAATAATAAGAGTACCTAGCTTATTGGTGTACTGGTCGTGTCGCTCACCTAATGATCTGGTGGTCAGTAGTTCAACCCTATTCTAGAACACCACCGAGTTAGTTCGATTTTCATAGCACAGGCATGGTTTGCAAATAGTGAGAATATTGAGGAGACACGTATTACGCCACATTCTTCTATCTTGGTACATCACTTTTGCTTCGGCTACATTCATACATCTTCTCATGCAAGCTCTACGGTTGTTGAGGCTTCCAACAGTGTCATCCTCCAATATTTGTACTATTTGATTATGCCAGGTCTTTCGCAGACGCCCTCTTTTCCTCTTGTCTTCAACACTCGCCCCATATATTTTCTCAACCATCCTTTTCTCGCTAATATCTACGTTCCACACGACCAAACCATCTCAGCACGCCTTTCTTTATTCTGCCTACCACATTAAAGCCAGCATTAAATTGACTTTGTGACTTCTAAATTCCTCATTCTATCGACCAAAAATTTTCCACACAAGCGCCTTAGTGACCGCACGTAGTCAACTTTCATTCCTTTTTTGCCAATTCCAGGATTCCCTTCTATAAATCAGAGTTGGCACTAGAACACCATTATGTACTGCCAGTCTTGCTTCTTTTGACAGGTTCTTATTGGCAATAATGGTCAATATTCTTTTCAAAATCACTTCTTAGAATCACAGAGATAGAAACCTCAGAAAAATAACAGGCAAGACTCCACACGAGAACGAGAAACACCACGATCAGAAAAATGTGTGAAATCCAAGATGTTGTCAGATGGGGGACACAAAAAGGAGAAGGTATCGGAGAAACCATGTGGAGAGAATGGACTCCCAAAAACTACCACACCTTCCCTACACGGAAAACCAGAGGGAAGAAGGATGCCGGGAAGACCTCCCAAAAGATGGAACAGTTGGGGGTCCACATGACAAGAGGGGGCAAACTCTGCACAAACAGGCCCTAGTGGCCTTAGTCAGTATAAAAAAGAAGAAAAATAAGTACCTATTCTGTGTTTGCATCTCTATTTAACCCGGTCGTATGCCGCGCATTTTCGCGCACGATTGCTGTTTTTTAGACACTTTTTTGTGATGGTTATATTCATGTAGAAATCAACAATGATCGATAAGAAGTTGCAGTTTCTGGGTTCTCAATATACATACTTCAATAATTACTTGTACAATAATAACTTATTCATTAATTTTGAAAATAAGTAACGAAATTTACTGTCAAAAATGTACGCACATATTTGTCGAATAAAACCATTGAAGCAATAACACTATAGATGTTTTATTTCAATATTTTCGTTCTAAATATATCAAAGAATATAAAAATACTTAATTTTAACAGATAAATAACACAATTAATGCGCGGTTCGAATACGACATATGGAATGATTTTTTGTTACTTGACAAATATAACTCGTTCATTCATTTAAAAACTTGACATATAACCAATGATAAGCTTTAAAAATCCACAAACGCAGGTAAAATAGGCTGAATTCGCATACGTGTCTCCCTAGGGGAGCGCAGACCTGCGCTCCGGCATCCGACCGGTTAAAATATATATAGGTATACATTTTCCTGAGATTTTTTCTCTTCTTCATCGAGTCGTTCATTTCCTCAAAATCAAAACTGTGATCTCCACAGACCATTTCTTTAATCGAGCCTCTCCAGGATTCTAGGTGATGGATTGATCAGTGTAGTGGTAATCCTAATGTAATGCTAAGGTATCCTTTTTGTATCACATGGAAAGCATGTATAGTGTGGCCCATCGAATACGCCGGATTTAATTTTAAAATGAAATACACTACATTAATATTTATTTGGGCAAATTTTATTGACTTACAAAGTAGACATGTTTATAAAAAATATGAAATATATTATTGTATAGACCTTGGTCTTCATAAAACTCTAGAGAGGTGGCCAATTAACTCCAGCATTTCTGGAAATCACATGACCAGGAAAATGTCGTCTTAACAAATCGATGGTTTTTCTTACTGTATGACAATATCCCGTTGAAACCACAATTCTTTAAGATACATATCAGTCAATTGATTTCACAAAAAGTTCCACACAAGTTAGATATTTACCGTTACATCTTGACCAGACTCATTTACAAAAAGAACAATTAAACCTCCAGTCTATAATTCGCACCAAACAGTGACTTTGTAGGTTTTCCATGAATAACACAAGGAACTTCAGTGCCCCAAATTAATCTTAATTTTATTAATAATCTTGCTTATTAATAAAACCATCCAAATGAAAATGAGCTTCACTGTTTTTATTTTAAAAAAATATATAATTTACTGCTAGGTTTTCATCATCTTATTAGCGAATTGTCTCCGTTGCAAATAGGCTTGTGGCTTGAGCTCCGTACTATATTGAACTCTGTAAGGGTGGAGGTAAATGTCATTAGTAAGATTTCATTGTTATGTTGTAATTCATTTGTTGTTACCTCAATGACAGCAGAAAACAACCATCAAACATGACGATTGCTCAACTAAATATCAAAAAAGCGGTTGGAAACTTAAATCCAGCGTACTCGATGGGCCACCCTACAATAAATCTATGCATATAAAAGTTTTTAGGATTTAAAAAATAAATTCCATTAAGTTGTTACACATTATCTGTTTTAAATACACTTTATTGAGGTTATTCAACATTCATCTGAGTATACCTATTCTTTACATAGATTTCATTTACTATACTATAACTTTTATTATACTATTTCTTCTTTCTAGCCACATACTTATATACATAACAAGAATTTGTTACCAAGCAAATGCTTCAGGGGTATCCAATGTGTTCAACATTGGCAGACTTAGGAAGTCTATTATCATCCTTTACTTATACACCTTTCGTAAAGAGAGACAGACATATTCTTCTTCATGATAGGACCCTCTCAAAAAGATCTATCACCTACTTTACTACCTGCGCATTAAAGGAGTGCACTTTACTGAAAAAAAGTAATGTTATTCTGTAAGAGACGAGGCATACTCATTCATCACCAAAATTTATATAAATGATACAAAAACGCCAAGGATTATTTAAGTTAAAGATACTAAATTACTAAAGAAGGTGACTTAATACCTGACCTCTTCCTTATTTCATTAGGAGTACGACAAGGGTCAGCTCTGGGGCCGATCCTATATTTTATATATAGTTTGAAAGAACTTAAACGTTGTAAATTTAAACAGACGATGCATTTGTGTAGATCGCAGGGTACAATTATGAAACTATAAATAATAAATTTGAACATAGTGCGTATATTTCGGTATCTTAATATCAAAGGAGATAAAATTAATCTGATGAGTAAATAAAGATTTTTTGATAAAAACAAAAATCTGCGTATTTTTCAATTAATTCTCACATATTCATCAAAAATTTTCATTTGTCTTGTGTCATATAATTTTCTTACTTTGTGTAAAACTACCTTTATGGTAAAAAAAACTCACCAAATAAATTATCCTAAAAATTCAATTACATTTTCAAACAACTAATCTACCAACAAGTGTACATTAATGGCGTTATAAGATAAATATTTAACACGATACGCGCTCAATGTCAAATTTCGGAAGTCGTACAAACAAAGATTCGGCGGCCATTTGCAAAAACAAATCGCCCCTCTCTCTCTCTCTCTCTCCCGATCGACAGCAGCAAAAGCGCAAAGGCGTTCCTTCCGCGGGTCCATCTTGCTCCCCGCACCACACCCCTCTAATTGTTTATTTCTTTTTCAAAAAAACAATGCCCCCGGCTTGAGGGCACCTGTCGTTCAGCCGCCATTACTGCCCTCTGTGAAGAGTGTTCCATATTTGAATAAAGGGCGCGAACTCCATTTGCGTTTTCTTTTCGAATATTGTTCCTCGCTTGTATGACTGTGTGTGTGTTTGCGTGGGGAAAGTCGTGCACGTGTGTTGGTGTCAACATGTTTTTTTGTTTGAAATCGTATACAGCCTGTTTTGATGTGTGCTAAAGATTTCTTTCTCTCCCTGTCACACTCGTTCCGTCACTTTCTACATGAAATTTAAATTGATTTGAAACTCATTACCTTCCCGCCATTCTAATAAGTTCTTTGGCTTTTCTGAAATTGATATTAAAGTTTAGATATTTTTCTCCTAACTTAAATTTAAGTTTAAAATTAAAGTAATTTCTTAAAAAACTTCAAAAATAGCAAATATAAAAAAAACACTAACAAATAAAAAAAATACATTTAAGTTAACAATATTGTTCTATATGTATGTTCTGAGAACACAATTAAGATAAATTATAAAGATAATTAAGACAGAAGTTTCACAGAGACGAAACCGTTTATATGCGAAACGTGCATGGAATTTATGTATTAAATAAAACGAATATTTTATATGAACCATATATTTCACTGAGAAGTCTTATCCTGCGTCATCAGGAGAGTATCCTATCACCGCGGGGGTGGAGGCCGAACTGATTATTTATTCTGAGGTCGTAAATAATATGCATGCTTTGTTGTGGAGTGTTCACTTGTTCTACGATAGAAGTCGCCAGTGTAAAATATGTACTAAACATATCTTCGGGCTTTTCTGCGACGTCTCTTCTGAAGACGCTGGATAAGACTTCAGCGAAACAACGAGATTTGCTTCTCAGTGAAGTATACCGTTCGTATAAAATATTCGTTTTATTTAACACATAAGTATTTTCAAAGACTTTAATAATAGCCTTAAATCTTTGTATGGAAGCCTTTATAGGGCGGCCCAGGTCTTACGAACTGTATGAGCTGGTTTAAGTGATAACTTTATGCAGTGAAAAGTTCACCAATTCCAACGTAAGAACATCAACACATTTGATAATCATGTAATGTTTTCGTACAAATATTTAAGTTAAAAATAAGACATGGATTAATTCCCAAATACTTCAATAATAGAGTGAAACTGAAAAAAGTGTTTCATTTATATAAAGAGTGGCGATAGTATAAGACTGTAAAAGAAATATTTCACAATCTACCAAAGATAATACAAAATATTGGAATTTAAATTACAGTGCAAAAATTTCATGAATGTTTTATTGAATTTGTGTAATGAAAATAATTAAATTACTATTGTTTATACAATATATACGTTGTTTTTGTGTTAATACTGTTACAAAATTATAATAATTATAATCATGCGCCTCAAAGTGATTGCTATATCAATTATTAATATTGAAATATTTGTTTAGAGTTCAGAGCGTTCCGGACAGGTCTGGTGTTTTGTTTACTGTATTAACCGTCACGAAAAATGACGCAAATGCTTCTAGAAGCGTCCTAAGAGGCTCGAATTACTACAGCCACTGGAAGTACTCCAAATGGAGAGTTTCACAAAGGGGCCCATAGATCCTGGTCGTTAAAATAGTTCAACGGGATGGAATAATCCGTTGTATTGAGGTATAACTGAATGCGTTGACGATGTTCATTTTTCTCAAGATACTTATATAGACTTCGAAATTAGATATTGGTACGTCTTCAACCATTTTTATAGCTTACAGCGAATAGCCAAGTCTTGGTAGGGATTTGTTTAAATGATTATAATACGCCTCCCTTTGAAATAAATATCCAAACAATCAACATTTGTGCACTTACGCATTGAATACTAGGTTAGGGAGGAACCTGTCCTACTATTAATCAATATTGGAAACGAAATAATAATGATTATAATATTGTAGATATGCCATTATAATAATGAAGTAAAAAGAATGGTTTTAAATAATTTCTCCGTATTACTTAGTTTATCATATATTATAGTGATAACTTCAGGAGTAGTGTGATGCCGCATATAACCTGTGGAAGATGAAAGAAAAAATGACAAGTAGCGAAAGTAGATAAGTCTTACAATGTGTTCAATACAAGCTAACAGAATCAATAAATGTTCCACTATCAGTTTCGCTAAAAATACTAAGAAATATAATGACGCTCCACTCGCTAAAGTCGACTTAACCTTTTTGTATTTAGAGACAACTTAAATAATATCACAAACAAAGCATATAATCAGAATATTTTGAGTTTGTCCAGATTTTTCAGAACACAGTATTGGATTTTGTCCCCAGGAACATCATTAAACAAGATACTCGTATATTATAGATGTCTCATAGAAACGAAATTATATTTTTTGTGGGAAAGTAGGCATGGAAGTCTTTGGGTGTTCACAGGGCTTACGACCGTCACGGTCACCATTTCCACCCATGATAGAATATCACATCTATCAAATTTTGGATGTTGTGTATATATTTAAATTTTACAACCCGTTTCAAATGTATGTTCAAATTATCCTTTGCGCGACTGGCATTCAAAGCTTTTTCATTCCCCTAAATTAACTACAGATGTCACTAATGAGATATCTATTTTGGATTGGAATTTTTTAAAAGCAATCTGCTTTATATGTGTAATAAGATTCTTACAAATTATTATCATAACACTAGAAAACGCCTGTTGAAAGCATACAATGTGTTTTTTTTGAAAGCATACAAGGATTTGCGGCAGTAATTAATCACGGCTTTAAAAATCGTCAAAGGTAGAAAATTCTCTAATTCTTGGAATTTTCGTCAGTTATTTGAACACATGTTGCAAGAAACGAGAATGCAGAAAAAGTTTCTACGTATTTTATCCCACAGAGCCACTCAACACAGAAGTCTTCACAGCCATGAAAATTGTCTTACCTTTTTTAAAATACACAAACTGGATTCTCGATGAAAAATATCCGATCTTGCAGTACAACACAAGACACTCAGTGGAGCTATTGATCCTCTTTCTTTTTCTGGCATAAATTTGCATGTTAAACCCCGTATGTGAAATCCGGAGTTCTCTAGAATAAGTCATCATCCTAATAATGCTGGTTATTTTTCACCCGTCACAAGAAAGTATCATACATATGTAAAATATGTATTGTATTGACCTTGGCATCGATGCTGATATACTTACAAATACCCTATCATAATTTAAAAAGTCGCATCTACACAACATCCATTTTCTTGACAATAATCTGAACCCTTAGAACACAAAATATCAATAAAAATTCTTTATTTATGAGAGTGCATATGTAACTTTATAAAATGAAGTAATCTAGTGGTATTTTTTTATAGTTTATTGAATTATAACACATTTCTGGATATGGAAGTCCCCGCTGCAGTACAATTTTGTTGGACATTAGTAGTTCTCTTACGAAATTAGCTTGATACTCAGAGTTCCTGAGGTATTTGGTTGGTTTTCACTTCAACATTTCCTCTAAAGCTTACAGTCAATAAACCATACCACATAAATTCAGGTTGTGTAATTTTGTTTCAGAACGTAGTCTTGCAGAAGTCTTATATACTCGTACATGTGGATAGTCACCATACATCTTTCGAAATCGTTGATATGTGCGGCATCTTTGGGTTTATCTTAATATGTGTCTATTCTATCTATACATTCTATCACATTACATCGTTGCATGGCTAATCTCCTTCTTCACATATTACTTTATCCATTTATTAATACTATGTCCATATTACTTTTCCCATTTATTAATACTATGTCCTGGATGATTCCTTGGCTGACGCATATGGCTGAGCATTTCATTCTACATTTTTGATCACCAACCTTCATTGAGGTCTTCTTCGTGGTCTTTTGATAACATGCAATTTTTATACAGGTTTGACTATGCGTTCGACTCCCCATTATACGACCATATCTCCCATCCCTAGCTTCTCCTATATCTCTGTGATAAGGTGCTACCTAGAAGCTCCTCCTGATCCTATAACCTTTCCAAAATCTATCCAGTTTTGTAACTCCTCCAGTTTCTCTGAACATTTTGACTAAGTTATTTCTGATATTTTGTTTGTGGTTCTTCTTCACTATCCAACACTCAGCACCTCATAGCATCCCAGGTCTTGTATATTTGTTATTTTTGACACGCAAACAACTCTTTTTCGGACCACTTGTGGCGAGCGAGAGCCGCCGCGGATCCTATCCGCATCTAAACCATTTCAGCCAATCAGGGAAAGATACGGCCGACGCCCCGTCGTTTGCCACAGCCACGATAATTCTATCCACGATCAAGCGACATTGGCGATCATGATCTGTTAAATGTTTCCAATAAATCGCAACATCCAATACGCGACAAGCGTTGAACAAATGCCGACACGGAAGAATTCTTCTGGACGGGTGGGAATGCGTCTCTCCGAGCAACCAACCGGCTACAGAGTCGCTAAGCGATCTCTTCATTATGCATCTGTTTTATTAAAATAAAGCGGCTACCCCAGCATTGACAACCTTTATTGATACAGCACCGTCATCACTTGTAGCGGCTCCACTTTGCGAGCATTATTTATTTGTCACAGTCAATTTGTAACTCGTGGGTTCTCGGATCGAGTTTCACCGCGGCTTATTTTACTTTCATAATTCCCGGGTAGGGACCCCTCCGATGGGAAGGCGCTGCTGTCGGATGTGACGACTGGCGCTTGTCAGCGCGGCGTCTCTTGAAGAAAGTCACATGGTGTACCTTTTATCTCACCGCGAGAAATGGGGCAGACAGTAGCACGTTTCTTTTGCCGCTGAGAAAAACACTTAAATTTAACAGATGGTCGCGTTTATTTGCACGTCAGTGTTTTTTATAATTTTTCGCAAATTTAATTATTTATGTGAAAATTAATGGTAGGAATTTATCATATTTATTGGACATCTAATTTTGTCATTGATACATACGTTTGGTTATTGAGGCATCAAATAAATAAATTAAAAAAAATAATTTCACTTACTTATTACACGTACAGAATTCGTTTTATTATCATTGTGTACAGCATACATTAATTTATATTTTTCATTAATAAATTATTTTAAATATTTCAAAATTTTATGTGCTGCCTGCATAGGTCACTGGTGACGTCCGAATGCTAATAATGTGGCGTATCTAAAAAAATGATTTTTACTGTGCAGAGATCAATTTGAAAATAATAAAAAAAAATCCTAAAAAAATCGATGTTATAATTTCATAATACGCAAACGGCTCATGTTATTTTTAAAAATTCGTGAAAAAGTATTATACTGTAGATAATGCTGTTTTCAAGATGTTTGAAAATATTTAAAAATATTGACTCAATGTTTTTTGCATCACTACGAAAAAGGGAGTCTGGAGAAAAATGAATAAGATTAATGAAATTCGTTTAAAAATTTATCTACCATGGTAGATTCAAATTGTTAAAAATGAAAAAAATTATTAAAATTTATTTATTTTAAAATTTGTTTATTTATTTGTTAACATACTCGGCCGTAAAGCTTTTAAAAGCCTTACACATCTACAGAAAAAATAAGAAAGAAAGAAAGAAAGAAATAAAAAGTTGATAACAGAATTATGAAAGAATAAAACAGTGCAAAAAAGGTACAAAGAGAAATGAGTTTTTAGTACAGTAATTATGACAATATAATACAAACCATTATTTTATTAAATGTGGTGCCTCTCTACAGGAGACATAATCTAGTGCTCGGAGAAAATGATTATTAAACACAATTGCTTCAAAACAAGCATTGAAATATGGCATGAAATGTAAAGTCCAGTAGGTACAACGATAATAAAATATATAACATCTAAAATATTTTTTAAACTTTATTATAAGTATGAACAGATACTACAGTATCACAAAGTATTAAAAAAGAATAGAAACAAACTTTATCGGGACACAAATTAAAATGAGAATCTTTCACATGTCGATTTCTCAAGAATAGAGATATATATTATATATATATATATATATATTATATATAATAATATATATCTATATTATATATATATATAATATATAGAGTTATGGATATTACAGGAAGTTAAGAACAGATTGACAGATAGACAGATTACTATCCTCAAGCATAATTACTTATTATCATTATTTTTACTTACTTATTATTTTTTATTAACTACTTATTAGTTTAATTATAACTTACTTATTATTATGTATATGTACCTATTACTTACTTATTAGTTTAATTATAACTTACTTATTATTATGTATATGTACCTATTACTTACTTATTATTACTTGATTGTCTATACATATACTTATTATCTGATGAATATGTACATTTTATCACATAATTCTTTGTAAATGTATAATGTAATGATACTCCTTTCCTACACACGAGTTTATGACACTCTTGTAGTAGAGAAACATCAATTCATAAGTAATATAAACACTTATTATGGAAGCAATATGAGAAAGAAAATGTATGAAAAACCTCCACAATATTTCAGTGCGAATTTTGATTTTACTTTTTTTGTGATTGATTGTATCCATGTTTAGAAGTCGAATAATCGAAAAATTTAGATATGTTGAATAATTGCTAAAATGTGTTCAGTGGTGGCGCTGATCTCAGGGCAACCGCGAGACGATGAACAGGGGCGCAGCAGCTGATGAGGGGTGAGAGGTGTCAGGTTCCTCGGGGCGGCGTCTCTTGACGTGGATACTGTTACACCACTTCCCCTCGTGGCACGAAACTGTCACAATATTTACAGCTTGCGTTATACATTTTTATGAAGACTCAACAATCTCCTGCGTTCCTGGTACTTCATCACATTCAGAATAGAATATTTTTTATAATTTGCTTTCACATTGGCAAGCAAAGTTTTACTCGTAAATTAAAGAAAATATGTTAGGAATTATTTATATTTTTAATGATGACACACGTTTTTATTATGTTATAATTGTAGAACAAAGTTCTTGATATTTTAAAAATTTAGATAAAAAAAGTAACTCCTTAAAACCAAGTTTTTATTATACTCCATTTCTCATTTACTAGTGGAAACTGGTTTGGCGCTTAACGTTGGGCTTCGGTCAGGCGACGCTACGAAAGGTCTACCAGAGGCGTTGAAATATTTATACTTATAACTTAATAATTTGTATGAAAAAACCATTCAAAATTTGAAAAATCCAAAATTTATTAATTTTTTTTAACCTAAATTTGATAGATCTTCTTGATCGTCGCCACGAGTCTGCTTGCAAAGTTTCAGCTCAATTGGATAACGGGAAAGGGGTTAAAAATAGATCCAAAGTTTTTTCGTCAGACAAGCAGACAAGACGACAAGTAGACAAGCAGATGCTACGAGTTAAAAGAAAGGGAGTAAAAATAATAATTTTGGATAAATAAAACCGTACGATAGGTCGTAAGTCCCATGGCCACCCAAAAAAAAGACTTCTATACCTACTCTCCCTTGAAAAAATACAGTTTCGTCTCTGTGAGACATCTATAATATACATTAAATAAAAGATGTTCCAGATGTATAAAAAAATTATAGATTTATCCTGACATAATCTATCAAAGGTTTTTGGGTTTTTGTGTGTTTTCCAAATAACCCTGAATACTTAAGTAAAAGACATAAAACAGTAAATAATTAGGTGTGAATGTGAAGTTAAAATTAGTGGCTTAAGAAGTAGGATTACGAAAGGGTAATGGGGTTGGACATATCCTTGATTTGGATCCTTCAGAATAGAGGTAACTATTCGTCTTGCAATTCAAGATATGCGCAGCAAATACTTTCATCTCCTGTACCACAGCCTAAAGGCAACAATTTGTTTTCATGCTCTAGAGTTAAACATGAAAAAAATATATTAGTCATAATCAGTCCATTTTTATCGTTCTATTATCTTTAGTAAACAATTTGTATCGCCTTTACGAAATGACCATTTTAGGGGGTTGTTATTATTTAATTTTTAAAAATTATTTAATAAATAATACATATGATTTCTTTTAGAGAATCCATTCGGGTTCACCGAGGGAGTATGCACACAAGACACAACGGCAAAATACCCACCATTATACGAAGTAAATTGAACAGATCAAGTAATTGCATAGGTATCTTCATCGATTCGAAGAAAGTACTTGACAGTATCTCCCACGAACAACTCGTACCAGAACCAAAAGAAAACGGGGTTGAAAAAAGTCACTCAACGAACAGACCTCAAATAGTCAAATCAAATGAATCTCTAAGTAATCTACCAATAGGTAAATTTGGAGTCCCTCAAGGTACGGTCCCCAGACCTCTACTATTTCTCACTCAAGTAAATAAATTTTCTTCCGTATAATAGCTTTGCTTTGGCCATTTCAGATTACATTTTATTATTATTATTTGATAGTCATAAAAAAATATGTATATAAGTAAAGGTAGTTGCTTTACTAGACAAATTTTGCTCCAAAGCTTCTGGGTACCTGATTGCACAGTTTTTTAATGTACCTAATTTATAAATTCAAAATAACTTAAAATGATTAACACAAATTTACGTAGGTAGCTACACTCAAATTGATGACACATTAGTTTCGTTAAGCATTCCACTCTCACCATACAGAAATTAAATTAAATTTAATTTAATTTAGGTTTTAATATTTTTAACTCTTGAAATTAAGTGGAAAGTAATTATAAAATACGCGGAGTAAGAAATAAAAATAATTGTTGTCCAGATTTTGCGTTCATTTTTGGCACTCAATAGATTCCAGATTGTCTTTGGATTCTGAATGTGTGAAAGTAAAGTTTTTACAAAATAATTTAAAAATGTATCTGGAATACACTTTTCTTATATCCATCGCATTCCAGTGCTGGACACAGGGCCCTCATTTTCCTTTTCTCTCCTGTTTTGCTTCAGGCGTCTACACTGAGCACCCATACCACTTCTCGTCGCAATAATCTCTTCTTAGCACGCGCACGTCTCGGCACGTGCACACCAGTGACACTTGTCTCTCAAGTCACTTAACGACAGTGCGGAGATGAGCGCGAAGCTACGACTCATTAACAATTATATTTCGCCCTCGAAGTACAATAAAAGAGTACATGACCAACCGAAAAATTTCTGAGATAAGAGATAAAGAGTTCTATAGAGCTTCCATGAGCCATAGGAACTTGATTTTAAACCAAAATCACCGTAATCAAAGCAAACGTTATCATATTCATATAGACCATAATATATCATAAGATTTAATTATTATTATAACTTTTTAGCTTTTAATCTCATCCCCATTCCAACAGTCTTCCCCTCCCCACCCGTCCCCTCTGTAATTTATTTACCTGTGAATACCTACTTATTGTCATTTTGAGAGGTCATAACACCTTGACATTTTCCAAAAAAAACTTTATCGTATAGCTTGTCGCAAAAATAATTTGTATCATAATATCTCTAATAATAATCGCAATAATCGCATAGATTCACCTGAAATTTTAAATTCGATACCCTTTAATGTCCCGCAGAAACGAACAAGAGCACCACGACTTTTCCACTTAAATCATTGGAGAACAAACTACGGTAAAAACTGTATTATTAACAGAGTTATAGATACCTATGACACTGCCACTGCAGATCTCGATATTTTAAATTTAAGTTATGAGCAGTTTAAAAAATCCCTTACGTATAAACTCGCGCGATGACGTTTTCTTCCCACACATGTGAACACACACACGAACACATAAAAACGCATACACACACGGACACATAAAAACACACAAATACACACACTCACACAAACGCACTATTTGATATGTTGTTTTTTCTTTTTTTTTTATCGATCCTGGTGTAATATTATTGTATATAAGTGTTTTCTTGTAATTGGCCCAAGACTCTATACATCAATTATTGTTTTTTTCATGATTTATTAATTATATGGCTGTAAGAAAACCAATAAATGAAAATAAAATAAAATAAAAATAATTTATTCAAAAATTACAAAAAATGGTTACATCCATTGGTGGCTAGATAAATTTATAAACAAACTACTATATTCTTTCGCATTTTTCTCGAAACTTTTTCCAGACTGATGATAGCTCAAAAACTAAACCGATTTTGTTTAAATTCTGCATACGTCTTAACTAATAATATTATCTACGTGACCTTAAATTTTTTTTTGTGAGAAAAAGGGCCGATTGCTTCAATTGTCGATAATAAAATGATTTCTTAGATGGATTTCTTTTAGGAAAGCCCTGCGAAATGATTACTAAGGACCTTTGGGGTACAGCACACAACTCCGCCATTTTGTAGTAAGCCTGTTGGTCTTGTGGTTAGGACTCTCGCCTCGTGATCAAAAGGTTGCGTCTTTGAACCTCACTCCAGACCAGCAAGTCAGTCATATTTTCCTAGCACAAGCGTTTAGCTTAGTTTGAAAATAGTAAGAATATTGATGTGACACGTATTGTGTTCAATTCTCTATTTAAAAAAAAATAATTGAAATTTACTAAATAATTTGTCAATCAAAAATATTAAGTGTATGCTGTAAACAATGATCATAAAACGATTTTTATATGAGCAATAGTTTATTTAAAAAAATTTGAATTCGAATGTATTTTTTGATGCCTCAAGATGGTTTTATCCTTTAATTTGTTATGTTAATCGTGTTATACAATAATTTATCTTAATTTCGTTGTCTGTCCATTGTAACATCGTGTAAAATTCGTAACTTCTTGATAACAGAAAAAAAAATTTTTTCTTCTTAATTTTTTATAATAAATTAATAAATACACGTACTTATTCTTTAAGAACCGACATGCTTATTTTACATTGCTATTATATGCAGGCATGGGTTAATTAACATATTGGTAAACAATAAATAAATAAATATTTAAAAATAAGAAATATTTAAATAAAAATGATTTAAATATGGTTGGTACCAAGAATTTCTTTACAATAAAATAATTATAAAAAAATACTGTGATAAAAAACTTCTAATCTTGAGATTTATATGCGTTAATACGTATTAAATATGTACATGTTAAAAGATTTGAATAATTTCAACAAATATTAATACAGTCTATAATGCAACAATTTTTTTAATACATACGTGTACTTATTTTGTTGTATGTATTTAAAAAATTTGCCAGTCATAAAGAAAGTCAAAATTTTTATTAATTTAACCGTTAATAAAAATTTACAGAAGCATTCGCCGATTAACGAATAAATAAATTGAGACCTGATATAAACTGATTGATTCAATATTTAAAAGCCTTTTAATCCTAATTTGGCTTATAAAACTTTAATGAAAAGAGTTAAATGGAATCCTTTTATCGCCTTTATCTTCAAAGATTCGTTCTTTTCTTTTGTAATTACTTATTTTTTCAGAAAAGCTTTTTTTTCACGGACCCCAATGAGAAATTCATAAATTTCCCCAAGAAATATTGAACCTGTGCAGATTAGGGTGGGATTAACACCGACATAAATTGGATAAAAAATTAATGAGAAATTTTGTTAGTTCAGTACATGCAAACCACTACTGTCTTGCATCATTCAAGTCAGGATATCAACAATAATTATATTATAAATTTACATTCTAAAAAATATTGATTATTTTATTTGTATGCCTATATCTACTTATATGCGAGTTTTTTTTTCACCAACATGTTTCATTAAAAAACTAAATACATTTTTTTAAAATAGATTTTCAAATAATTTGGAAAAACAAGGAACAAAAGACATTTCATTCTAATTTTTTGACAGTTATACAGCACCCTGATGATGGAATGGTAATTTCTGAAACATGTTGGTGAAAAAAAAACTCACATAATATACAAATAAAATAATCAATATTTTTTAAAAATGTCAATCTACAATGTTGTTCAATCAATTGAAAAAAAAAATTACATTCGTTTGCCTTATATTTCTTGTTCGGTCATACTCTTCACACTACCCAATTACCAAAGTATTCCCAGTTTAATATATTCTGAGACGCTTAGCTAAACTAAAGTTTATTGCAATTAAAAAATTGATCACACTTCTGTAACTCACCTTTTGGAATGGTGTTCAACTGGGCCGTTGCGATTCGCAAAATGTCGTATTTTGATTAAAATTGGGCCTCTTTCAGCGACATTTTTTAACTTGGGGAACAGCCAATAATCACACGGAGCCGTGTCGGGAGAGTACGAAGTCTGATAACACTGATAACACAGTCTGAACATAAACATTCAGATTCAATGAATGGGCGGGTGCATTATCGGTTTTTCTTCCTTTTCTTCTTCATTCCCTTTATCATAATGCACTTTGTCCGTCACTTGGGGCCACTCTCCATTTGCCTTCTCCACGTCTTCTCGGATTACTTTTACAGGCTTTCTTCCTTCGATTGTCTTGAAAACATATTTAGGAAGTCTTTTATTCAGAGATCTTCTTGAACTAGTTATGAGAACTGATATAAAATCTGTGCGCGTTTGCTGTTGTTTATCATTGTTTAACGCCATCTTTCGAACGATGGCATTCAATATTTCTAACAGATTTAGCGAGTAGTTTGGGTTTGATAGCTGTTGAAAGAAGACAAGATTTGATCAAGATATGCAAAATATAATTTAAATGAGTTTCCTTTCCTATTATAGTACTTATACGTACCTAATATCTCTTGTATGTACAATATGGGATAAACCCGTTGGAGTAAATTACACCACAGTGCAAGATCTTCTAAAAAAAATGTTTTTGAATTGATACCTTAATTTTAC
Source organism: Agrypnia vestita (assembly GCA_016648135.1). NCBI lineage: Eukaryota > Metazoa > Arthropoda > Insecta > Trichoptera > Phryganeidae > Agrypnia > Agrypnia vestita. The sequence continues at coordinate 126,934 of JADDOH010003868.1, forward strand.
TACGTACCTACCATTAATTCTACTACGTAGTAAAATATCATATTTGTGTGAGTTTCTATTATTGCTTTACACTGAAAAGTGCCGATTAAATGCAAATTATACATTTTTTCATAAAGTATTATGGTGATACGCACAAAAGCATTTGTAATGCTATGAGTACAATTTGCATCACAAGAATAAAAAAACATTAAGCCTTTTTATCTCAGAATGCATAATTTGGAAAGATTATATTGAACTTGGGGTACGATATAGCTAGGCGTATATATTTGTATCTAGATACGAGTATATAATTATATATATTTTATCTTTCTTTTTTCAGAAACATCAAAAACGAAAACAACGTTATGTAATTGAAAGAATCCGAGGGGATACAAATGTAATTAATTCCTAATTGGACGAAAAAGAGGTGGGCGAAGAATGCATTGTAGAAAGTACAGTTTTTTCTGTCTCCTTTTGTCTCGGTCTCCCCTATCGGCGCGGATAAGCGAGAGCGGACCGCTTTAAGGCATCTTAAGGAAGCTTATGAATATAAACGTATTTATTTACGTTGTAGCGCCGCTAACCCGGCTGTTAGCGCTCATAAAGAATAAATTCAAAGGAAAATGAAGAAGAAAAAAATTGCGCAAAAAAGGCGCCAAGCGGAGTGTGAAAATATAATGGCCAAGTAAGACCGTGGGGAGAATGGGTAATTGGAAATTTCTTTCTCGTGTCATTTCGGCGGGAAATTTATTTTGCCACCTCGGAAGTTCCCGCGTTTTACTTGGGTACGTCTTCACCAGCTTTGCTGCCCGCAATTTATTTTTGTTTCAATTATTCTTCTGCGCGTAGTTTTCTGGGATATTCTGCCGTGTACATCTGACTTCTCTGACCTTCTGACGTCTCGGATTCCATTGCAGGGTCATCATCAGGGATGATGTGATGAGTAACGGTGACGCCACAATAATTTTTGACAACGCTGTCTCCAACACGGTATCACCACACAATATAAACACATACACACCCTGCTTTCGAGGGGGTCTGCAAGTCAGTATTTAACCTAATACAAACTAGGACACACCTTGATTTAGGTACGGTATTGCAAGCTAATAGTTAACCTTCAACACATACTCATCAACACATACTCGTTGGGATGCTCTTTTTCATATACAGGGTTATTGGGAAAACATTAATTACCCCGCAGGACTATATTTCTGCGTTGATTATGAGTCGAAAATGTTCAAGCAACCATGACCTAATATAAATAGTTATGAAGTATCAAAGTTTGCATTTTTTTCAATATTTTTGACTAATTTTTATATAACGTTGAACTATCATTACAGTAACTTATATCAATTACGAAAAGTTCATTCGTTTCAATACAAGTTAAATAAAATGATAAAAACCATGCAGAAATTCTTATTGGGATTGGACGGTTTTTATTGTTTACTTTTATTTTATTTGACCTTTGATGAATTTTTTATATTCGATATAAGTTACTGTAATGATAGTCTAACGTTTTAAAAAAAATAAGCCAGAAATATTGAAAAAAATGCAAACTTAGATGTCGCATATCTCCATAACTATTGATATCAGGTCATGGCTGTTTGAACATTTTCGACTCATAATCAAGGCAGAAATATAGTTCTGCGAGGTTATTAAAGTTTTCCAAATCACCCTGTATATCATTAACTTCTGTCTGCTATATTTCAAAATAAATAAATAAATAAAATTCACGGAGAAAATAAACAATTACCGCGCCCGGAGCATACGCAATGTGCATAACACACTTGATGTCGTTACTTAAAGAATTGCTATAGATTATATATCTCTCGAAAAACCGCCATATTAGCTTTTGATCGATGAGTTGGGATTGTGAATATATTTCCGTTGCATTATGCGCGCGCATTTCGTTGCATCCTTAAATTTCACTCTTAACGTCTCTAAAGAAGTATAAATTATTGTCACGTGTCGTGGCTGCAGGAGTAATTAATGAAAACGCTGGGATTTAATAACGGAATTTATTGAATACCGTTTAATTAATTCAACTAACGTACAAGGTCACTTATCGCTATTAAATGTAAGCTATTCCTTAAATTTAACTGTTTCACAATTTATCACTCGTAAATAGACACTTTATATTCGGTTTAACACTATTTTCACTGTTCACTAGAATATTCCATCAATTTCCGCACTTATTCATCTCGCCACGTTAGAACTTTGTAGAATCGCTGCCGAATCTCCGCTCGCTTGGCACCACTGGCTTCTCGTCGTTACCGCTCGCTTGGCCGGACTGACCCACCGCCCGCGGCCACCTTCGCTTGTATTATCGCTGTGAACGCGCACGGAAAACAACTCCCCGGTTACTCCCACGTGTCTATTTTCTATTTACATGGCTAATGCTGTTATCCAGACGTTTCCAGTGTTTACTAGCAAGTACTCGTAATTTCCTGATTTTCCTGGAAAGTTGCAGGCGTCACTCAAAAGTTGGAGGTGATTCCAGATCCTTCGGTAGTATTGTGCCAACTTCAAACAGCTGTCACTTTGACAGAAGTGCGTGATTCTTTTTTAGCCTCGTTACATTATTAAAGAATCGAATTTATGTAGTGTGGGCGTTATTTCTCCCTTTATATTAATTAACTCGTGGCGTCTGCTTGTCTTCTTGTCTGACGAAAAAACTTTGGATCCATTTTAAACCCCTTTCCCGTGATCCAATCAAGCTGAAACTTTGCAAGCAGACTCGTGGGCGATGATCTATCAAATTTTCGTTAAAAAAATATGAAATAAATTTTTGTATTTTTCAAACTTGAATGGTGTTTTCATACAACTTATTGTAAAAAAATGTTTCAACTAGTAAATGAGAAAGGGGGTATAATAAAAACTTGGTTTTTATGTGTTACTTTTTTTTATTCTATTTTCATGTAGGCTGCTCTTGGCTTGAAGACTTCACTGGAAAAGCTAATGCCCCCAAAAATACGATAAAAATGCTATTCAAAACGGCCTTTTAAAAATGTTCGAGCATATATCGCACGTTTCCTTCATCCGGCCCTGGATTAGGCTCTGGGCTTTTGAAAGTGGCTCAAATTTTTTGTATTCTTTCACACCCCCTCCCCCTACCGCCCCCCTGCAGGGGCTGCTGTCACTCAGCTGGTTCTGTCCTCGGGCCGGTTTTAATTAATATTGTCGGGCGACAATTTTCCCTTATGAAGACAATCATTTTGCAACAGGATAGACTGGAAACGCAGCGGTGCACATTGCACACGCGAATGCCAATTTTCTGGATTCTCTATCTTCGTCCAACTACAGCAGATCGACGAGTACCGTTTTAATAGAAATTATTATTATAATTGACTAGCTATAACCCATCAAAAATGACGTACATATTCAATGTTTATTCAATGTTACAAATGTTTACAATTTTACAGTGTTTACAAAATTTAATTAAGCTTTTTTCATTGTTGCTGAGAGTCTTGGCATCAAGTAAACACTAAATTGATTTGACGCCCTGCCTGCTACACTAGTAGTTTACTGTATTATAGCAGACAGTGCTCTTCCAGTAGTATAATGTTCAAGAATATTTAGTATTTATATAACATTTGTGAATCAATCTTATTGCCAATTAAAATTGAGTAATAGTAATAATTAAATGTTTACAATCTAATAATGGTGTTAATTAATTCTATTATAGACAATATAGACATAGTTTTGCATTTTTGAATTTCAGTGTTATATTAATTAGTAGTTATTTTATTTTTCATTTATTGGTTTTCTTACAGCCATATAATTAATAAATCTTGAAAAAAAAAACATTTATTGATGTACAGAGCCTTGGGCCAATTACAAGAAAACACATATATACAAGAATATTAAACCAGGATCGATAGTAAAATAAGAAAAAACAATATGTTAAATAGTGTGTGTGAGTGTGTGTAATTGTGTGTTTTT